>JAEOAD010000287.1:0-192396 GCA_036365145.1 Orientallactaga sibirica | reverse complement strand
TTTGTGAAATGAGCTAATTCAGTTCTAGGAATCAGTTTGCTTTCTAAAAGAAGGTTGAGTGCAGCAAGTTCAAACTTTCTAGTTTGTGTAATCTAACAAGATGTCCAAGTTAGTAGATTCTCATTTCTAAAGTAGTTTCTTGAGAAAACAAACATCTTCATTTCGAACATTGTACGTTAATGTAACCTAAAAGATGTACAAGTTAGTAGATTGGCCTCATTTCTAAAGTAGTTTCTTGAGAAAACAAACATCTTCATTGCCGAACACTGTACTGTGTGAAATAAGCTAATTCGGTTCTAGGAGTCACTTGCTTTCTCTACAAAGAATGTTGAGTGCAGCAAGTTCAAATTTCCTAGTTTGTGTAATCTAACAAGATGTACAAGTTAGTAGATTCGCCTCATTTCTAAAAGTAGTTTCTTGAGAAAACAAACATCTTCATTGCGAACATTGTACTGTGTGAAATAAGCTAATTCGGTTCTAGGAATCACTTGCTTTCCTACAAAGAAGGTTGAGTGCAGCAAGTTCAAACTTTCTAGTTTGTGTAATCTAACAAGATGTACAAGTTAGTAGATTCGCCTCATTTCTAAAAGTAGTTTCTTGAGAAAACAAACATCTTCATTGCCGAACATTGTACTGTGTGAAATAAGCTAATTCGGTTCTAGGAATCACTTGCTTTCCTACAAAGAAGGTTGAGTGCAGCAAGTTCAAACTTTCCTAGTTTGTGTAATCTAACAAGATGTACAAGTTAAAAGATTCGCCTCATTTCTAAAGTAGTTTCTTGAGAAAACAAACATCTTCATTGCCGAACATTGTACTGTGTGAAATAAGCTAATTCGGTTCTAGGAATCACTTGCTTTCCTACAAAGAAGGTTGAGTGCAGCAAGTTCAAACTTTCCTAGTTTGTGTAATCTAACAAGATGTACAAGTTAGTAGATTAAGCCTCATTTCTAAAGTAGTTTCTTTAGAAAACAAACATCTTCATTGCGAACACTGTACTGTGTGAAATAAGCTAATTCGGTTCTAGGAATCAGTTTAATTTCCTACAAAGAAGGTTGAGTGCAGCAAGTTCAAACTTTCCTAGTTAATGTAATCTAAAAGATGGCCAAGTTAGTAGATTCGCCTCATTTGTAAAGTAGTTTGTTGAGAAAACAAACATCTTCATTGCCGAACATTGTACTGTGTGAAATAAGCTCATTCGGTTCTAGGAATCAGTTGCTTTCCTACAAAGAAGGTTGAGTGCAGCAAGTTCAAACTTTGCTTGTTAATGTAATCTAAAAAGATGGCCAAGTTAGTAGATTCAACTCATTTGTAAAGTAGTTTCTTGAGAAAACAAACATCCTCATTCCCGAACATTGTACTGTGTGAAATAAGCTCATTCGGTTCTAGGAATCAGGTGCTTTTCTGCAAAGAAGGTTGAGTGCAGCAAGTTCAAACTTTCCTTGTTAATGTAATCTAAAAAGATGCACAACTTAGTAGATTGGCCTCATTTCTAAAGTAGTTTCTTTAGAAAACAAACATCTTCATTGCCGAACACTGTACTGTGTGAAATAAGCTAGTTCGGTTCTAGGAATCAGTTTAATTTCTCTACAAGAAGGTTGAGTGCAGCAAGTTCAAACTTTCCTTGTTAATGTAATCTAAAAAGATGTACAAGTTAGTAGATTGGCCTCATTTCTAAAGTAGTTTGTTTAGAAAACAAACATCTTCATTACCGAACACTGTACTGTGTGAAATAAGCTAATTCGGTTCTAGGAATCAGTTGCATTCCTACAAAGAAGGTTGAGTGCAGCAAGTTCAAACTTTCCTTGTTAATGTAATCTAAAAATGGCCAAGTTAGTAGATTCGACTCATTTGTAAAGTAGTTTGTTGAGAAAACAAACATCTTCATTGCCCGAACATTGTACTGTGTGAAATAAGCTCATTCGGTTCTAGGAATCAGTTGCTTTCCTACAAAGAAGGTTGAGTGCAGCAAGTTCAAACTTTCCTTGTTAATGTAATCTAAATAGATGGCCAAGTTAGTAGATTCAACTCATTTGTAAAGTAGTTTGTTGAGAAAACAAACATCTTCATTGCCGAACATTGTACTGTGTGAAATAAGCTCATTCGGTTCTAGGAATCAGTTGCTTTCCTACAAAGAAGGTTGAGTGCAGCAAGTTCAAACTTTCCTTGTTAATGTAATCTAAAAAGATGCACAACTTAGTAGATTGGCCTCATTTCTAAAGTAGTTTGTTGAGAAAACAAACATCTTCATTACCGAACACTGTACTATGTGAAATAAGCTAATTTAGTTCTAGGAATCAGTTGCTTTCCTACAAAGAAGGTTGAGTGCAGCAAGTTCAAACTTTCCTTTTTAATGTAATCTCAAAAGATGCACAAGTTAGTAGATTCGCCTGATTTGTAAAGTAGTTTCTTGAGAAAACAAACATCTTCATTGCCGAACATTGTACTGTGTGAAATAAGCTCATTCGGATCTAGGAATCAGTTGCTTTCCTACAAAGAAGGTTGAGTGCAGCAAGTTCAAACTTTCCTTGTTAATGTAATCTAAAAAGATGGCCAAGTTAGTAGATTCGCCATTTGTAAAGTAGTTTGTTGAGAAAACAAACATCTTCATTGCCAAACATTGTACTGTGTGAAATAAGCTAATTCGGTTCTAGGAATCAGTTGCTTTCCTACAAAGAAGGTTGAGTGCAGCAAGTTCAAACTTTCCTTGTTAATGTAATCTAAAAAGATGCACAACTTAGTAGATTTGCCTCATTTCTAAAGTAGTTTGTTTAGAAAACAAACATCTTCATTACCGAACACTGTACTGTGTGAAATAAGCTAGTTCGGTTCTAGGAATCACTTGCTTTCCTACGAAGAAGGTTGAGTGCAGCAAGTTCAAACTTTCCTAGTTTGTGTAATCTAACAAGATGTACAACTTAGTAGATTCGCCTCATTTCTAAAGTAGTTTCTTTAGAAAAGAAACATCTTCAGTACCGAACACTGTACTGTGTGAAATAAGTTAATTCGCTTCTAGGAATCAGTTTAATTTCTACGAAGAAGGTTGAGTGCAGCAAGTTCAAACTTTCCTTGTTAATGTAATCTAAAAAGATGGCCAAGTTAGTAGATTCGCCTCATTTGTAAAGTAGTTTGTTGAGAAAAACAAACATCTTCATTGCCGAACATTGTACTGTGTGAAATAAGCTCATTCGGTTCTAGGAATCAGTTGCTTTCCTACAAAGAAGGTTGAGTGCAGCAAGTTCAAACTTTCCTTGTTAATGTAATCTAAAAAGATGTCCAAGTTAGTAGATTCGCCTCATTTCTAAAGTAGTTTCTTTAGAAAACAAACATCTTCATTGCCAAATTTGTACTTTGTGAAATAAGCTAATTCAGTTCTAGGAATCAGTTTACTTTCTACAAAAATGGTTGAGTGCAGCAAGTTCAAACTTTCCTTGTTAATGTAATCTGAAAAGATGTCCAAAGTTAGTAGATTTGCCTCATTTCTAAAGTAGTTTGTTGAGAAAACAAACATCTTCATTGCCGAACATTGTACTGTGTGAAATAAGCTAATTTAGTTCTAGGAATCAGTTGCTTTTCCTACAAAGAAGGTTGAGTGCAGCAAGTTCAAACTTTCCTTGTTAATGTAATCTAAAAAGATGCAGGACTTAGGAGATTGGCCTCATTTCTAAAGTAGTTTCTTTAGAAAACAAACATCTTCAGTACTGAACACTGTACTGTGTGAAATGAGTTAATTCGGTTCTAGGAATCAGTTTAATTTCTACAAAGATGGTTGAGTGCAGGAAGTTCAAACTTTCCTAGTTAATGTAATCTAAAAAGATGTACAAGTTAGTGGATTCGCATCATTTCTAAATTAGTTTCTTTAGAAAACAAACATCTTCAGTACCGAACACTGTACTGTGTGAAATAAGTTAATTCGGTTCTAGGAATCAGGTGCTTTCCTACAAAGAAGGTTGAGTGCAGCAAGTTCAAACTTTCCTTGTTAATGTAATCTAAAAAGATGGCCAATTTAGTAGATTCGACTCATTTGTAAAGTAGTTTGTTGAGAAAACAAACATCTTCATTGCCGAACATTGTACTGTGTGAAATAAGCTCATTCGGTTCTAGGAATCAGTTCCTTTCCTACAAAGAAGGTTGAGTGCAGCAAGTTCAAACTTTCCTTGTTAATGTAATCTGAAAAGATGCACAACTTAGTAGATTGGCCTCATTTCTAAAGTAGTTTGTTTAGAAAACAAACATCTTCATTACCAAACACTGTACTATGTGAAATGAGCTAGTTCGATTCTAGGAATCACTTGCTTTCCTACGAAGAAGGTTGAGTGCAGCAAGTTCAAACTTTCCTACTTTGTGTAATCTAACAAGATGTACAAGTTGGTGGATTCGCCTCATTTCTAAAGTAGTTTCTTTAGAAAAGAAACATCTTCAGTACCGAACACTGTACTGTGTGAAATAAGTTAATTCGCTTCTAGGAATCAGTTTAATTTCTACGAAGAAGGTTGAGTGCAGCAAGTTCAAACTTTCCTTGTTAATGTAATCTCAAAAGATGGCCAAGTTAGAACATTCGCCTCATTTGTAAAGTACTTTGTTGAGAAAACAAACAACTTCATTGCCGAACATTGTACTGTGTGAAATAAGCTCATTCGGTTCTAGGAATCAGTTGCTTTCCTACAAAGAAGGTTGAGTGCAGCAAGTTCAAACTTTCCTTGTTAATGTAATCTGAAAAGATGCACAACGTAGTAGATTGGCCTCATTTCTAAAGTAGTTTCTTTAGAAAAGAAACATCTTCAGTACCGAACACTGTACTGTGTGAAATAAGTTAATTCGTTTCTAGGAATCAGTTTAATTTCTACGAAGAAGGTTGAGTGCAGCAAGTTCAAACTTTCCTTGTTAATGTAATCTCAAAAGATGGCCAAGTTAGAAGATTCGCCTCATTTGTAAAGTAGTTTGTTGAGAAAATTAACATCTTCATTGCCGAACATTGTACTGTGTGAAATAAGCTCATTCGGTTCTAGGAATCAGTTGATTTCCTACAAAGAAGGTTGAGTGCAGCAAGTTCAAACTTTCCTTGTTAATGTAATCTAAAAAGATGGCCAAGTTAGTAGATTCGCCTCATTTGTAAAGTAGTTTGTTGAGAAAACAAACATCTTCATTGCCGAACATTGTACTGTGTGAAATAAGCTCATTCGGTTCTAGGAATCAGTTGCTTTCCTACAAAGAAGGTTGAGTGCAGCAAGTTCAAACTTTCCTTGTTAATGTAATCTGACAAGATGCACATCTTCGTAGATTGGCCTCATTTCTAAAGTAGTTTCTTTAGAAAACAAACATCTTCATTACCGAACACTGTACTATGTGAAATGAGATAGTTCGATTCTAGGAAGCACTTCCTTTCCTAAGAAGAAGGTTGAGTGCAGCAAGTTCAAACTTTCCTACTTTGTGTAAACTAACAAGATGTACAAGTTAGTGGATTCGCATAATTTCTAAAGTAGTTTCTTTAGAAAAGAAACATCTTCAGTACCGAACACTGTACTGTGTGAAATAAGTTAATTCGCTTCTAGGAATCAGTATAATTTCTACGAAGAAGGTTGAGTGCAGCAAGTTCAAACTTTCCTTGTTAATGTAATCTCAAAAGATCGCCAAGTTAGAACATTCGCCTCATTTGTAAAGTATTTTGTTGAGAAAACAAACATCTTCATGCCGAACATTGTACTGTGTGAAATAAGCTCATTCGGTTCTAGGAATCAGTTGCTTTCCTACAAAGAAGGTTGAGTGCAGCAAGTTCAAACTTTCCCTGTTAATGTAATCTAAAAAGATGGCCAAATTAGTAGATTCGCCTCCGTTGTAAAGTAGTTTGTTGAGAAAACAAACATCTCCATTCCCGAACATTGTACTGTGTGAAATAAGCTCATTCGGTTCTAGGAATCAGTTGCTTTACTACAAAGAAGCTTGAGTGCAGCAAGTTCAAACTTTCCTTGTTAATGTAATCTGAAAAGATGCACAACTTAGGAGATTTGCCTCATTTCTGAAGTAGTTTGTTTAGAAAACAAACATCTTCATTACCGAACACTGTACTATGTGAAATGAGCTAGTTTGATTCTAGGAATCACTTGCTTTCCTACGAGGAAGGTTGAGTACAGCAAGTTCAAACTTTCCTACTTTGTGTAATCTGACAAGATGTACAAGTTAGTGGATTCGCCTCATTTCTAAAGTAGTTTCTTTAGAAAAGAAACATCTTCAGTCCCGAACACTGTACTGTGTGAAATAAGTTAATTCGCTTCTAGGAATCAATTTAATTTCTACGAAGAAGGTTGAGTGCAGCAAGTTCAAATTTTCCTTGTTAATGTAATCTAAAAAGATGGCCAAGTTAGTAGATTCGCCTCATTTGTAAAGTAGTTTGTTGAGAAAACAAACATCTTCTATGCCGAACATTGTACTGTGTGAAATAAGCTCATTCGGTTCTTGGAATCAGTTGCCTTCCTACAAAGAAGGTTGAGTGCAGCAAGTTCAAACTTTCCTTGTTAATGTAATCTGAAAAGATGCACAACTTAGTAGATTGGCCTCATTTCTAAAGTAGTTTGTTAAGAAAACAAACATCTTCATTACCGAACACTGTACTATGTGAAATGAGCTAGTTCGATTCTAGGAATCACTTGCTTTCCTACGAAGAAGGTTGAGTGCAGCAAGTTCAAACTTTCCTACTTTGTGTAATCTAACAAGATGTACAAGTTAGTGCATTCGTCTCATTTCTAAAGTAGTTTCTTTAGAAAAGAAACATCTTCAGTACCGAACACTGTACTGTGTGAAATAAGTTAATTCGCTTCTAGGAATCAGTTTAATTTCTACGAAGAAGGTTGAGTGCAGCAAGTTCAAACTTTCCTTGTTAGTATAATCTAAAAAGATGGCCAAGTTAGAAGATTCGCCTCATTTGTAAAGTACTTTGTTGAGAAAACAAACATCTTCATTGCCGAACATTGTACTGTGTGAAATAAGCTCATTCGGTTCTAGGAATCAGTTGCTTTCCTACAAAGAAGGTTGAGTGCAGCAAGTTCAAAATTTCCTTGTTAATGTAATCTGAAAAGATGCACAACTTAGTAGATTGGCCTGATTTCTAAAGTAGTTTGTTTAGAAAACAAACATCTTCATTACCGAACACTGCGCTATGTGAAATGAGCTAGTTCGATTCTAAGAATCACTTGCTTTCCTACAAAGAAGGTTGAGTGCAGCAAGTTCAAACTTTCTTAGTTTGTGTAATCTAACAAGATGTACAAGTTAGTGGATTCGCCTCATTTCTAAAGTAGTTTCTTTAGAAAAGAAACATCTTCACTACCGAACACTGTACTGTGTGAAATAAGTTAATTCGCTTCTAGGAAACAATTGCTTTTCTACAAAGAAGGTTGAGTGCAGCAAGTTCAAACTTTCCTTGTTAATGTAATCTAAAAAGATGGCCAAGTTAGTAGATTCGCCTCATTTGTAAAGTAGTTTGTTGAGAAAATTAACATCTTTATTGCCGAACATGGTACTGTGTGAAATAAGCTCATTCGGTTCTAGGAATCAGTTACTTTTGTACAAAGAAGGTTGAGTGCAGCAAGTTCAAACTTTCCTTGTTAATGTAATCTAAAAAGATGGCCAAGTTAGTAGATTCGACTCATTTGTAAAGTAGTTTGTTGAGAAAACAAACATCTTCATTGCCGAACATTGTACTGTGTGAAATAAGCTCATTTGGTTCTTGGAATCAGTTGCTTTCCTACAAAGAAGGTTGAGTGCAGCAAGTTCAAACTTTCCTTGTTAATGTAATCTGAAAAGATGCACAACTTTGTAGATTGGCCTCATTTCTAAAGTATTTTGTTTAGAAAACAAACATCTTCATTACCGAACACTGTACTGTATGAAATGAGCTAGTTCGATTCTAGGAATCACTTGCTTTCCTACGAAGAAGGTTGAGTGTAGCAAGTTCAAACTTTCCTTGTTAATTTAATCTGAAAAGATGCACAACGTAGTACATTGGCCTCATTTCTAAAGTAGTTTCTTTAGAAAAGAACCATCTTCAGTACCGAACACTGTACTGTGTGAAATAAGTTAATTCGCTTCTAGGAATCTGTTTAATTTCTACGAACAAGGTTGAGTACAGCAAGTTCAAACTTTCCTTGTTAATGAAATCTAAAAAGATGGCCAAGTTAGAAGATTCGCCTCATTTGTAAAGTACTTTTTTGAGAAAACAAACATCTTCATTGCCGAACATTGTACTGTGTGAAATAAGCTCATTCGGTTCTAGGAATCAGTTGCTTTCGTACAAAGAAGGTTGAGTGCAGCAAGTTCAAAATTTCCTTGTTAATGTAATCTGAAAAGATGCACAACTTAGTAGATTGGCCTCATTTCTAAAGTAGTTTGTTCAGAAAACAAACATCTCCATTACCGAACACTGTACTATGTGAAATGAGCTAGTTCGATTCTAGGAATCACTTGCTTTCCTACCAAAAAGGTGGATTGCAGCAAGTTCAAACTTTCCTACTTTGTGTAATCTAACAAGATGTACAAGTTAGTGGATTCGCCTCATTTCTAAAGTAGTTTCTTTAGAAAAGAAACATCTTCAGTACCGAACACTGTACTGTGTGAAATAAGTTAATTCGCTTCTAGGAATCAGTTTAATTTCTACGAAGAAGGTTGAGTGCAGCAAGTTCAAACTTTCCTTGTTAATGTAATCTGACAAGATGCACATCTTCGTAGATTGGCCTCATTTCTAAAGTAGTTTCTTTAGAAAACAAACATCTTCATTACCGAACACTGTACTATGTGAAATGAGATAGTTCGATTCTAGGAATCACTTGCTTTCCTAAGAAGAAGGTTGAGTGCAGCAAGTTCAAACTTTCCTACTTTGTGTAATCTAACAAGATGTACAAGTTAGTGGATTCGCATAATTTCTAAAGTAGTTTCTTTAGAAAAGAAACATCTTCAGTACCGAACACTGTACTGTGTGAAATAAGTTAATTCGCTTCTAGGAATCAGTATAATTTCTACGAAGAAGGTTGAGTGCAGCAAGTTCAAACTTTCCTTGTTAATGTAATCTCAAAAGATCGCCAAGTTAGAACATTCGCCTCATTTGTAAAGTATTTTGTTGAGAAAACAAACATCTTCATTGCCGAACATTGTACTGTGTGAAATAAGCTCATTCGGTTCTAGGAATCAGTTGCTTTCCTACAAAGAAGGTTGAGTGCAGCAAGTTCAAACTTTCCCTGTTAATGTAATCTAAAAAGATGGCCAAATTAGAAGATTCGCCTCATTTGCAAAGTACTTTGTTGAGAAAACAAACATCTTCATTGCCGAACATTGTACTGTGTGAAATAAGCTCATTCGGTTCTAGGAATCAGTTGCTTTACTACAAAGAAGGTTGAGTGCAGCAAGTTCAAACTTTCCTTGTTAATGTAATCTGAAAAGATGCACAACTTAGTAGATTTGCCTCATTTCTGAAGTAGTTTGTTTAGAAAACAAACATCTTCATTACCGAACACTGTACTATGTGAAATGAGCTAGTTTGATTCTAGGAATCACTTGCTTTCCTACAAAGGAAGGTTGAGTGCAGCAAGTTCAAACTTTCCTTGTTAATGTAATCTGACAAGATGTACAAGTTAGTGGATTCGCCTCATTTCTAAAGTAGTTTCTTTAGAAAAGAAACATCTTCAGTCCCGAACACTGTACTGTGTGAAATAAGTTAATTCGCTTTTAGGAATCAGTTTAATTTCTACGAAGAAGGTTGAGTGCAGCAAGTTCAAACTTTCCTTGTTAATGTAATCTAAAAAGATGGCCAAGTTAGTAGATTCGCCTCATTTGTAAAGTAGTTTGTTGAGAAAACAAACATCTTCATTGCCGAACATTGTACTGTGTGAAATAAGCTCATTCGGTTCTTGGAATCAGTTGCCTTCCTACAAAGAAGGTTGAGTGCAGCAAGTTCAAACTTTCCTTGTTAATGTAATCTAAAAAGATGGCCAAGTTAGTAGATTCGCCTCATTTGTAAAGTAGTTTGTTGAGAAAACAAACATCTTCATTGCCGAACATTGTACTGTGTGAAATAAGCTCATTCGGTTCTAGGAATCAGTTGCTTTCCTACAAAGAAGGTTGAGTGCATCAAGTTCAAAATTTCCTTATTAATGTAATCTGAAAAGATGCACAACTTAGTAGATTGGCCTGATTTCTAAAGTAGTTTGTTTAGAAAACAAACATCTTCATTACCGAACACTGCGCTATGTGAAATGAGCTAGTTCGATTCTAAGAATCACTTGCTTTCCTACAAAGAAGGTTGAGTGCAGCAAGTTCAAACTTTCTTTGTTTGTGTAATCTAACAAGACGTACAAGTTAGTGGATTCGCCTCATTTCTAAAGTAGTTTCTTTAGAAAAGAAACATCTTCACTACCGAACACTGTACTGTGTGAAATAAGTTAATTCGCTTCTAGGAAACAATTGCTTTTCTACAAAGAAGGTTGAGTGCAGCAAGTTCAAACTTTCCTTGTTAATGTAATCTAAAAAGATGGCCAAGTTAGTAGATTCGCCTCATTTGTAAAGTAGTTTGTTGAGAAAATTAACATCTTTATTGCCGAACATGGTACTGTGTGAAATAAGCTCATTCGGTTCTAGGAATCAGTTACTTTTGTACAAAGAAGGTTGAGTGCAGCAAGTTCAAACTTTCCTTGTTAATGTAATCTAAAAAGATGGCCAAGTTAGTAGATTCGACTCATTTGTAAAGTAGTTTGTTGAGAAAACAAACATCTTCATTGCCGAACATTGTACTGTGTGAAATAAGCTCATTTGGTTCTTGGAATCAGTTGCTTTCCTACAAAGAAGGTTGAGTGCAGCAAGTTCAAACTTTCATTGTTAATGTAATCTGAAAAGATGCACAACTTTGTAGATTGGCCTCATTTCTAAAGTATTTTGTTTAGAAAACTAACATCTTCATTACCGAACACTGTACTGTATGAAATGAGCTAGTTCGATTCTAGGAATCACTTCCTTTCCTACGAAGAAGGTTGAGTGTAGCAAGTTCAAACTTTCCTTGTTAATTTAATCTGAAAAGATGCACAACGTAGTACATTGGCCTCATTTCTAAAGTAGTTTCTTTAGAAAAGAACCATCTTCAGTACCGAACACTGTACTGTGTGAAATAAGTTAATTCGCTTCTAGGAATCTGTTTAATTTCTACGAACAAGGTTGAGTACAGCAAGTTCAAACTTTCCTTGTTAATGAAATCTAAAAAGATGGCCAAGTTAGAAGATTCGCCTCATTTGTAAAGTACTTTTTTGAGAAAACAAACATCTTCATTGCCGAACATTGTACTGTGTGAAATAAGCTCATTCGGTTCTAGGAATCAGTTGCTTTCGTACAAAGAAGGTTGAGTGCAGCAAGTTCAAAATTTCCTTGTTAATGTAATCTGAAAAGATGCACAACTTAGTAGATTGGCCTCATTTCTAAAGTAGTTTGTTCAGAAAACAAACATCTTCATTACCGAACACTGTACTATGTGAAATGAGCTAGTTCGATTCTAGGAATCACTTGCTTTCCTACCAAAAAGGTGGATTGCAGCAAGTTCAAACTTTCCTACTTTGTGTAATCTAACAAGATGTACAAGTTAGTGGATTCGCCTCATTTCTAAAGTAGTTTCTTTAGAAAAGAAACATCTTCAGTACCGAACACTGTACTGTGTGAAATAAGTTAATTCGCTTCTAGGAATCAGTTTAATTTCTACGAAGAAGGTTGAGTGCAGCAAGTTCAAACTTTCCTTGTTAATGTAATCTCAAAAGATGGCCAAGTTAGAACATTCCCCTCATTTGTAAAGCACTTTTTTGAGAAAACAAACATCTTCATTGCCGAACATTGTACTATGTGAAATAAGCTCATTCGGTTCTAAGAATCAGTTGCTTTCCTACAAAGAAGGTTGAGTGTAGCAAGTTCAAACTTTCCTTGTTAATGTAATCTGAAAAGATGCACAACGTAGTAGATTGGCCTCATTTCTAAAGTAGTTTGTTTAGAAAACAAACATCTTCAGTACCGAACACTGTACTGTGTGAAATAAGTTAATTCGCTTATAAGAATCAGTTTAATTTCTACGAAGAAGGTTGAGTGCAGCAAGTTCAAACTTTCCTTGTTAATGTAATCTGAAAAGATGCACAACGTAGTACATTGGCCTCATTTCTAAAGCAGTTTCTTTAGAAAAGAAACATCTTCAGTACCGAACACTGTACTGTGTGAAATAATTTAATTCGCTTCTAGGAATCAGTTTAATTTCTACGAAGAAGGTTGAGTACAGCAAGTTCAAACTTTCCTTGTTAATGTAATCTAAAAAGATGGCTATGTTAGAAGATTCGCCTCATTTGTAAATTACTTTGTTGAGAAAACAAACATCTTCATTGCTGAACATTGTACTGTGTGAAATAAGCTCATTCGATTCTAGGAATCAATGACTTTACTACAAAGAACCTTGAATGTAGCAAGTTCAAACTTTTCTTGTTAATGTAATCTGAAAAGATGGCCAAATTAGAAGATTCGCCTCATTTGCAAAGTACTTTGTTGAGAAAACAAACATCTTCATTGCCGAACATTGTACTTTGTGAAATAAGCTCATTCGGATCTAGGAATCAGTTGCTTTCCTGTAAAAAAGGTTGAGTGCAGCAAGTTCAAACTTTCCTTGTTAATGTAATCTAAAAAGATGGCCAAGTTAGTAGATTCGACTCATTTGTAAAGTAGTTTGTTGAGAAAACAAACATCTTCATTGCCGAACATTGTACTGTGTGAAATAAGCTCATTCGGTTCTAGGAATCAGTTGCTTTCCTACAAAGAAGGTTGAGTGTGGCAAGTTCAAACTTTCCTTGTTAATGTAATCTGAAAAGATGCACAACGTAGTAGATTGGCCTCATTTCTAAAGTAGTTTCTTTAGAAAAGAAACATCTTCAGTACCGAACACTGTACTGTGTGAAATAAGTTAATTCGCTTCTAGGAATCAGTTTAATTTCTACGAAGAAGGTTGAGTTCAGCAAGTTCAAACTTTCCTTGTTAATGTAATCTCAAAAGATGGCCAAGTTAGAACATTCGCCTCATTTGTAAAGTACTTTGTTGAGAAAACAAACAACTTCATTGCCGAACATTGTACTGTGTGAAATAAGCTCATTCGGTTCTAGGAATCACTTGCTTTCCTACCAAGAAGGTTGAGTGCAGCAAGTTCAAACTTTCCTTGTTAATGTAATCTGAAAAGATGCACATCTTAGTAGATTGGCCTCATTTCTAAAGTAGTTTGTTTAGAAAACAAACATCTTCATTACCGAACACTGTACTATGTGAAATGAGCTAGTTCGATTCTAGGAATCACTTGCTTTCCTACGAAGAAGGTTGAGTGCAGCAAGTTCAAACTTTCCTACTTTGTGTAATCTAACAAGATGTACAAGTTAGTGGATTCGCCTCATTTCTAAAGTAGTTTCTTTAGAAAAGAAACATCTTCAGTACCGAACACTGTACTGTGTGAAATAAGTTAATTCGCTTCTGGGAATCAGTTTAATTTCTACGAAGAAGGTTGAGTGCAGCAAATTCAAACTTTCCTTGTTAATGTAATCTAAAAAGATGGCCAAGTTAGAAGATTCCCCTCATTTGTAAAGTACTTTGTTGAGAAAACAAACATCTTCATTGCCGAATATTGTACTGTGTGAAATAAGCTCATTCGGTTCTAGGAATCAGTTGCTTTCCTACAAAGAAGGTTGAGTGTGGCAAGTTCAAACTTTCCTTGTTAATGTAATCTGAAAAGATGCACAACGTAGGACAATGGCCCCATTTCTAAAGCAGTCTCTTTAGAAAAGAAACATCTTCAGTACCGAACACTGTACTGTGTGAAATAAGTTAATTCGTTTCTAGGAATCAGTTTAATTTGTACGAAGAAGGTTGAGTACAGGAAGTTCAAACTTTCCTTGTTAATGTAATCTAAAAAGATGGCAATGTTAGAAGATTCACCTCATTTGTAAAGTACTTTGTTGAGAAAACAAACATCTTCATTGCCGAATATTGTACTGTGTGAAATAAGCTCATTCGGTTCTAGGAATCAATTGCTTTCCTACAAAGAAGGTTGAGTGTAGCAAGTTCAAACTTTCCTTGTTAATGTAATCTGAAAAGATGCACAACTTAGTAGATTGGCCTCATTTCTAAAGTAGTTTGTTTAGAAAACAAGCATCTTCAGTACAGAACACTGTACTATGTGAAATGAGCTAGTTCGATTCTAGGAATCACTTGCTTTCCTACGAAGAAGGTTGAATGCACCAAGTTCAAACTTTCTACTTTGTGTAATCTAACAAGATGTACAAGTTAGTGGATTCGCCTCATTTCTAAAATAGTTTCTTTAGAAAAGAAACATCTTCAGTACCGAACACTGTACTCTGTGAAATAAGTTAATTCGCTTCTAGGAATCAGTTTAATTTCTACGAAGAATGTTGACTGCAGCAAGTTCAAACTTTCCTTGTTAATGTAATCTGAAAAGATGGCCAAGTTAGAACATTCGCCTCATTTGTAAAGTACTTTGTTGAGAAAACAAACATCTTCATTGCCGAACATTGTACTGTGTGAAATAAGCTCATTCGGATCCAGGAATCAGTTGCTTTCCTACAAAGAAGGTTGAGTGCAGCAAGTTCAAACTTTCCTTGTTAATGTAATCTGAAAAGATGCACAACGTAGTAGATTGGCCTCATTTCTAAAGTAGTTTCTTTAGAAAACAAACATCTTCATTACCGAACACTGTACTGTGTGAAATAAGTTAATTCGCTTCTAGGAATCAGTTTAATTTCTACGAAGAAGGTTGAGTGCAGCAAGTTCAAACTTTCCTTGTTAATGTAATCTCAAAAGATGGCCAAGTCAGAAGATTCGCCTCATTTGAAAAGTACTTTGTTGAGAAAACAAACATCTTCATTGCCGAACATTGTACTGTGTGAAATAAGCTCATTCGGTTCTAGGAATCAGTTGCTTTCCTACAAAGAAAGTTGAGTGCAGCAAGTTCAAACTTTCCTTGTTAATGTAATCTGAAAAGATGCACAACTTAGTAGATTGGCCTCATTTCTAAAGTAGTTTGTTTAGAAAACAAACATCTTCATTACCGAACACTGTGCTATTTGAAATGAGCTAGTTCGATTCTAGGAATCACTTGCTTTCCTACAAAGAAGGTTGAGTGCAGCAAGTTTAAACTTTCCTACTTTGTGTAATCTAACAAGATGTACAAGTTAGTGGAATCGCATCATTTCCAAAGTAGTTTCTTTAGAAAAGAAACATCTTCAGTACCGAACACTGTACTGTGTGAAATAAGTTAATTCGTTTGTAGGAATCAGTTTAATTTCTACGAAGAAGGTTGAGTGCAGCAAGTTCAAATTTTCCTTGTTAATGTAATCTAAAAAGATGGCCAAGTTAGAAGATTCGCCTCATTTGTAAAGTACATTGTTGAGAAAAAACATCTTCATTGACGAACATTGTACTGTGTGAAATAACCTCATTCGGTTCAAGGAATCAGTTGCTTTCCTACAAAGAAGGTTGAGTGCAGCAAGTTCAAACTTTCCTTGTTAATGTAATCTGAAAAGATGCACAACTTAGTAGATTGGCCTCATTTCTAAAGTAGTTTGTTTAGAAAACAAACATCTTCATTACAGAACACGGTGCTATGTGAAATGAGCTAGTTCGATTCTACTAATCCCTTGCTTTCCTACGAAGAAGGTTGAGTGCAGCAAGTCAAACTTTCCTACTTTGTGTAATCTAACAAGATGTACAAGTTATTGGAATCGCCTCATTTCTAAATTAGTTTCTTTAGAAAAGAGACATCTTCAGTACCAAACACTGTACTGTGTGAAATAAGGTAATTCAATTCTAGGAATCAGTTTAATTTCTACGAAGAAGGTTGAGTGCAGCAAGTTCAAACTTTCCTTGTTAATGGAATCTCAAAAGATGGCCAAGTTAGAAGATTCAACTCATTTGTAAAGTACTTTGTTGAGAAAACAAACATCTTCATTGCCGAACATTGTACTGTGTGAAATAAGCTCATTCGGTTTTAGGAATCAGTGGCTTTCCTACAAAGAAGGTTGAGTGCAGCAAGTTCAAACTTTCCTTGTTAATGTAATCTGAAAAGATGCACAACTTAGTAGATTGGCCTCATTTCTAAAGTAGTTTGTTTAGAAAACAAACATCTTCATTACCGAACACTGTGCTATGTGAAATGAGCTAGTTCAATTCTAGGAATCACTTGCTTTCCTACGAAGAAGGTTGAGTGCAGCAAGTTCAAACTTTCCTACTTTGTGTAATCTAACAAGATGTATCAGTTAGTGGAATTGCCTCATTTCTAAAGTAGTTTCTTTAGAAAAGAAACATCTTCAGTACCGAACACTGTACTATGTGAAATAAGATAATTCGCTTCTAGGAATCAGTTTAATTTCTACGAAGAAGGTTGAGTGCAGCAAGTTCAAACTTTCCTTGTTAATGTAATCTCAAAAGATGGCCAAGTTAGAACATTCGCCTCATTTGTAAAGTACTTTGTTGAGAAAACAAATATCTTCATTGCCAAACATTGTACTGTGTGAAATAAGCTCTTTCAGATCTAGGAATCAGTTGCTCTCCTACAAAGAAGGTTGAGTGCAGCAAGTTCAAACTTTCCTTGTTAATGTAATCTGAAAAGATGCACAACTTAGTAGATTGGCCTCATTTCTAAAGTAGTTTGTTTAGAAAACAAACATCTTCATTACCGAACACTGTACTATGTGAAAGGAACTAGTTCGATTCTAGGAATAACTTGCTTTCCTACGAAGAAGGTTGAGTGCAGCAAGTTCAAACTTTCCTACTTTTGTAATCTAAGAAGATGTACAAGTTAGTGTATTCGCCTCATTTCTAAAGTAGTTTCTTTAGAAAAGAAACATCTTCAGTACCGAACACTGTACTGTGGGAAATAAGTTAATTCGCTTCCAGGAATCAGTTTAATTTCTACGAAGAAGGTTGAATGCAGCAAGTTCAAACTTTCCTTGTTAATGTAATCTAAAAGGATGGCCAAGTTAGGAGATTCGACTCATTTGTAAAGTAGTTTGTTGAGAAAACAAACATCTTCATTGCCGAACATTGTACTGTGTGAAATGAGCTCATTCGGTTCTAGGAATCAGTTGCTTTCCTACAAAGAAGGTTGAGTGCAGCAACTTCAAACTTTCCTTGTTAATGTATCTAAAAAGATGGCCAAGTTAGTAGATTCAACTAATTTGTAAAGTAGTTTGTTGAGAAAACAAACATCTTCATTGCCGAACATTGTACTGTGTGAAATAAGCTCATTCGGTTCTAGGAATCAGTTGCTTTCCTACACAGAAGGTTGAGTGCAGCAAGTTCAAACTTTCCTTGTTAATGTAATCTCAAAAGATGCACAACTTAGTACATTGGCCTCATTTCTAAAGTAGTTTCTTTAGAAAAGAAACATCTTCAGTACCGAACACTGTACTGTGTGAAATAAGTTAATTCGCTTCTGGGAATCAGTTTAATTTCTACGAAGAAGGTTGAGTGCAGCAAGTTCAAACTTTCCTTGTTAATGTAATCTGAAAAGATGCACAACTTAGTAGATTGGCCTCATTTCTAAAGCAGTTTGTTTAGAAAACAAACATCTTCATTACCGAACACTGTACTATGTGAAATGAGCTAGTTCGATTCTAGGAATCACTTGCTTTCCTACGAAGAAGGTTGAGTGCAGCAAGTTCAAACTTTCCTTGTTAATGTAATCTAAAAGGATGGCCAAGTTAGGAGATTCGACTCATTTGTAAAGTAGTTTGTTGAGAAAACAAACATCTTCATTGCCGAACATTGTACTGTGTGAAATAAGCTCATTCGGTTCTAGGAATCAGTTGCTTTCCTACAAAGAAGGTTGAGGGCAGCAACTTCAAACTTTCCTTGTTAATGTATCTAAAAAGATGGCCAAGTTAGTAGATTCAACTCATTTGTAAAGTAGTTTGTTGAGAAAACAAACATCTTCATTGCCGTACATTGTACTGTGTGAAATAAGCTCATTCGGTTCTAGGAATCAGTTGCTTTCCTACAAAGAAGGTTGAGTGCAGCAAGTTCAAACTTTCCTTGTTAATGTAATCTTAAAAGATGCACAAGGTAGTAGATTGGCATCATTTCTAAAGTAGTTTCTTTAGAAAAGAAACATCTTCAGTACCGAACACTGTACTGTGTGAAATAAGTTAATTCGCTTCTAGGAATCACTTTAATTTCTACGAAGAAGGTTGACTGCAGCAAGTTCAAACTTTCCTTGTTAATGTAATAGAAAAGATGGCCAAGTTAGAAGATTCGCCTCATTTGTAAAGTACTTTGTTGAGAAAACAAACATCTTCATTGCCAAACATTGTACTGTGTGAAATAAGCTCATTCGGTTCTAGGAATCAGTTGCTTTCCGACAAAGAAGGTTGAGTGCAGCAAGTTCAAACTTTCCTTGTTAATGTAATCTGAAAAGATGCACAACTTAGTAGATTGGCCTCATTTCTAAAGTAGTTTGTTTAGAAAACAAACATCTTCATTACCGAACACTGTACTATGTGAAATGAACTAGTTCGATTCTAGGAATCACTTGCTTTCCTACGAAGAAGGTTGAGTGCAGCAAGGTCAAACTTTCCTTTTTAATGTAATCTCAAATGATGGCCAATTAGAAGATTCGCCTGATTTGTAAAGTACTTTGTTGAGAAAACGAACATCTTCATTGACGAACATTGTACAGTGTGAAATAAGCTCATGCGGATCTAGGAATCAGTTGCTTTCCTACAAATAAGGTTGAGTGCAGCAAGTTTAAATGTTCCTTGTTAATTTAATCTAAAAAGATGGCCAAGTTAGTAGATTCGACTCATTTGTAAAGTAGTTTGTTGAGAAAACAAACAACTTCATTGCCGAACATTGTACTGTGTGAAATCAGCTCATTCGGTTCTAGGAATCAGTTGCTTTGCTACAAATAAGGTTGAGTGTAGCAAGTTCAAACTTTCCTTGTTAATGTAATCTGAAAAGATGCACAACGTAGTAGATTGACCTCATTTCTAATGTAGTTTCTTTAGAAAAGAAACATCTTCAGTACCGAACACTGTACTGTGTGAAATAAGGTAATTCGCTTCTAGGAATCAGTTTAATTTCTACGAAGAAGGTTGAGTGCAGCAAGTTCAAACTTTCCTTGTTAATGGAATCTCAAAAGATGGCCAAGTTAGAAGATTCAACTCATTTGTAAAGTACTTTGTTGAGAAAACAAACATCTTCATTGCCGAACATTGTACTGTGTGAAATAAGCTCATTCGGTTCTAGGAATCAGTGGCTTTCCTACAAAGAAGGTTGAGTGCAGCAAGTTCAAACTTTCCTTGTTAATGTAATCTGAAAAGATGCACAACTTAGTAGATTGGCCTCATTTCTAAAGTAGTTTGTTTAGAAAACAAACATCTTCATTACCGAACACTGTGCTATGTGAAATGAGCTAGTTCGATTCTAGGAATCACTTGCTTTCCTACGAAGAAGGTTGAGTGCAGCAAGTTCAAACTTTCATGCTTTGTGTAATCTAACAAGATGTACAAGTTAGTGGAATCGCCTCATTTCTAAAGTAGTTTCTTTAGAAAAGAAACATCTTCAGTACCGAACACTGTACTGTGTGAAATAAGTTAATTCGCTTCTAGGAATCAGTTTAATTTCTACGAAGAAGGTTGAGTGCAGCAAGTTCAAACTTTCCTTGTTAATGTAATCTCAAAAGATGGCCAAGTTAGAACATTCGCCTCATTTGTAAAGTACTTTGTTGAGAAAACAAACATCTTCATTGCCAAACATTGTACTGTGTGAAATAAGCTCTTTCGGATCTAGGAATCAGTTGCTCTCCTACAAAGAAGGTTGAGTGCAGCAAGTTCAAACTTTCCTTGTTAATGTAATCTGAAAAGATGCACAACTTAGTAGATTGGCCTCATTTCTAAAGTAGTTTGTTTAGAAAACAAACATCTTCATTACCGAACACTGTACTATGTGAAAGGAACTAGTTCGATTCTAGGAATAACTTGCTTTCCTACGAAGAAGGTTGAGTGCAGCAAGTTCAAACTTTCCTACTTTTGTAATCTAAGAAGATGTACAAGTTAGTGTATTCGCCTCATTTCTAAAGTAGTTTCTTTAGAAAAAAAACATCTTCAGTACCAACACTGTACTGTGGGAAATAAGTTAATTCGCTTCTAGGAATCAGTTTAATTTCTACAAGAAGGTTGAATGCAGCAAGTTCAAACTTTCCTTGTTAATGTAATCTAAAAGGATGGCCCAGTTAGGAGATTCGACTCATTTGTAAAGTAGTTTGTTGAGAAAACAAACATCTTCATTGCCGAACATTGTACTGTGTGAAATAAGCTCATTCGGTTCTAGGAATCAGTTGCTTTCCTACACAGAAGGTTGAGTGCAGCAAGATCAAACTTTCCTTGTTAATGTAATCTCAAAAGACGCACAACTTAGTAGATGTGCCTCATTTCTAAAGTAGTTTCTTTAGAAAAAAAACATCTTCAGTACCGAACACTGTACTGTGTGAACTAAGTTAATTCGCTTCTAGGAATCAGTTTAACTTCTACGAAGAAGGTTGAGTGCAGCAAGTTCAAACTTTCCTTGTTAATGTAATCTGAAAAGATGCACAACTTAGTACATTGGCCTCATTTCTAAAGTAGTTTCTTTAGAAAAGCGAAACATCTTCAGTGCCGAACACTGTACTGTGTGAAATAAGTTAATTCGGTTCTAGAATCAGTTTAATTTCCTACAAAGAAGGTTGAGTGCAGCAAGTTCAAACTTTCCTTGTTAATGTAATCTGAAAAGATGCACAACTTAGTAGATTTGCCTCATTTCTAAAGCAGTTTGTTTAGAAAACAAACATCTTCATTACCGAACACTGTACTATGTGAAATGAGCTAGTTCGATTCTAGGAATCACTTGCTTTCCTACAAAGAAGGTTGAGTGCAGCAAGTTCAAACTTTCCTTGTTAATGTAATCTAAAAGGATGGCCAAGTTAGTAGATTCGACTCATTTCTAAAGTAGTTTGTTGAGAAAACAAACATCTCCATTGCCGAACATTGTACTGTGTGAAATAAGCTCATTCGGTTCTAGGAATCAGTTGCTTTCCTACAAAGAAGGTTGAGTGCAGCAAGTTCAAACTTTCCTTGTTAATGTAATCTAAAAAGATGGCCAAGTTAGTAGATTCAACTCATTTGTAAAGTAGTTTGTTGAGAAAACAAACATCTTCATTGCCGAACATTGTACTGTGTGAAATAAGCTCATTCGGTTCTAGGAATCAGTTGCTTTCCTACAAAGAAGGTTGAGTGCAGCAAGTTCAAACTTTCCTTGTTAATGTAATCTGAAAAGATGCACAACTTAGTAGATTGGCCTCATTTCTAAAGTAGTTTGTTTAGAAAACAAACATCTTCATTACCGAACACTGTACTGTGTGAAATAAACTAATTCGATTCTAGGAATCAGTTGCTTTCCTACAAAGAAGGTTGAGTGCAGCAAGTTCAAACTTTCCTTGTTAATGTAATCTAAAAGATGGCCAAGTTAGAAGATTCGCCTCATTTGTAAAGTACTTTGTTGAGAAACAAACATCTTCATTGCCAAACATTGTACTGTGTGAAATAAGCTCATTCGGTTCTAGGAATCAGTTGCTTTCCGACAAAGAAGGTTGAGTGCAGCAAGTTCAAACTTTCCTTGTTAATGTAATCTGAAAAAGATGCACAACTTAGTAGATTGGCCTCATTTCTAAAGTAGTTTGTTTAGAAAACAAACATCTTCATTACCGAACACTGTACTATGTGAAATGAACTAGTTCGATTCTAGGAATCAGTTGCTTTCCTACAAAAGAAGGTTGAGTGCAGCAAGTTCAAACTTTCCTTTTTAATGTAATCTCAAATGATGGCCAATTAGAAGATTCGCCTCATTTGTAAAGTACTTTGTTGAGAAAACAAACATCTTCATTGACCGAACATTGTACTGTGTGAAATAAGCTCATTCGGATCTAGGAATCAGTTGCTTTCCTACAAAGAAGGTTGAGTGCAGCAAGTTTAAATGTTCCTTGTTAATTTAATCTAAAAAATTGGCCAAGTTAGTAGATTCGCCTCATTTGTAAAGTAGTTTGTTGAGAAAACAAACATCTTCATTGCCGAACATTGTACTGTGTGAAATAAGCTCATTCGGTTCTAGGAATCAGTTGCTTTGCTACAAAGAAGGTTGAGTGTAGCAAGTTCAAACTTTCCTTGTTAATGTAATCTGAAAAGATGCACAACGTAGTAGATTGACCTCATTTCTAAAGTAGTTTCTTTAGAAAAGAAACATCTTCAGTACCGAACACTGTACTGTGTGAAATAAGTTAATTCGCTTCTAGGAATCAGTTTAATTTCTACAAAGAAGGTTGAGTGCAGCAAGTTCAAACTTTCCTTGTTAATGTAATCTAAAAAGATGGCCAAGTTAGAAGATTCACCTCATTTGTAAAGTACTTTGTTGAGAAAACAAACATCTTCATTGCCGAACATTGTACTGTGTGAAATAAGCTCATTCGGTTCTAGGAATCAGTTGCTTTCCTACAAAGAAGGTTGAGTGCAGCAAGTTCAAACTTTCCTTGTTAATGTAATCTGAAAAGATGCACAACTTAGTAGATTGGCCTCATTTCTAAAGTAGTTTGTTTAGAAAACAAACATCTTCATTACAGAACACTGTACTATGTGAAATGAGCTAGTTCGATTCTAGGAATCACTTGCTTTCCTACGAAGAAGGTTGAGTGCAGCAAGTTCAAACTTTCCTACTTTGTGTAATCTAACAAGATGTACAAGTTAGTGGATTCGCCTCATTTCTAAAATAGTTTCTTTAGAAAAGAAACATCTTCAGTACCGAACACTGTACTGTGTGAAATAAGTTAATTCGCTTCTAGGAATCAGTTTAATTTCTACGAAGAAGGTTGAGTGCAGCAAGTTCAAACTTTCCTTGTTAATGTAATCTCAAAAGATGGCCAAGTTAGAACATTCGCCTCATTTGTAAAGTACTTTGTTGAGAAAACAAACATCTTCATTGCCAAACATTGTACTGTGTGAAATAAGCTCATTCGGATCTAGGAATCAGTTGCTTTCCTACAAAGAAGGTTGAGTGCAGCAAGTTCAAACTTTCCTTGTTAATGTAATCTGAAAAGATGCACAACTTAGTAGATTGGCCTCATTTCTAAAGTAGTTTGTTTAGAAAACAAACATCCTCATTACCGAACACTGTACTGTGTGAAATAAGTTAATTCGATTCTAGGAATCAGTTGCTAATTTCTACAAAGAAGGTTGAGTGCAGCAAGTTCAAACTTTCCTTGTTAATGTAATCTAAAAGATGGCCAAGTTAGTGTATTCGCCTCATTTGAAAAGTAGTTTGTTTAGAAAACAAACATCTTCATTGCCGAACACTGTACTGTGTGAAATAAGCTAATTCGGTTCTAGGAATCAGTTTAATTTCTACAAAGAAGGTTGAGTGCAGCAAGTTCAAACTTTCCTTGTTAATGTAATCTGAAAAGATGCACAAGTTAGTAGATTGGCCTCATTTGTAAAGTAGTTTGTTTAGAAAACAAACATCTTCATTGCCGAACACTGTACTGTGTGAAATAAGCTCATTCGGTTCTAGGAATCAGTTGCTTTCTTACAAGAAGAAGGTTGAGTGCAGCAAGTTCAAACTTTCCTTGTTAATGTAATCTAAAAGATGTACAAAGTTAGTAGATTGCCTCATTTCTAAAGTAGTTTCTTTAGAAAACAAACATCTTCAGTACCGAACACTGTACTGTGTGAAATAAGTTAATTCGGTTCTAGGAATCAGTTTAATTTCTACAAAGAAGGTTGAGTGCAGCAAGTTCAAACTTTCCTTGTTAATGTAATCTAAAAAGATGGCCAAGTTAGTAGATTCGCCTCATTTGTAAAGTAGTTTGTTGAGAAAACAAACATCTTCATTGCCAACATTGTACTGTGTGAAATAAGCTCATTCGGTTCTAGCAATCAGTTGCTTTCCTACAAAGAAGGTTGAATGCAGCAAGTTCAAACTTTCCTTGTTAATGTAATCCAAAAAGATGGCCAAGTTAGTAGATTCGACTCATTTGTAAAGTAGTTTGTTGAGAAAACAAACATCTTCATTGCCGAACATTGTACTGTGTGAAATAAGCTCATTCGGTTCTAGGAATCAGTTGCTTTCCTACAAAGAAGGTTGAGTGCAGCAAGTTCAAACTTTCCTTGTTAATGTAATCTCAAAAGATGCACAACGTAGTAGATTGGCCTCATTTCTAAAGTAGTTTGTTTGGAAAACAAACATCTTCAATACCGAACACTGTACTGTGTGAAATAAGTTAATTCGCTTCTAGGAATCATTTTTATTTCTACGAAGAAGGTTGAGTGCAGCAAGTTCAAACTTTTCTTGTTAATGTAATCTAAAAAGATGGCCAAGTTAGTAGATTCGCCTCATTTGTAAAGTACTTTGTTGAGAAAACAAACATCTTCATTGCCGAACATTGTACTGTGTGAAATAAGCTCATTCGGTTCTAGGAATCAGTTGCTTTCCTACAAAGAAGGTTGAGTGCAGCAAGTTCAAACTTTCCTTGTTAATGTAATCTGAAAAGATGCACAACTTAGTAGATTGGCCTCATTTCTAAAGTAGTTTGTTTAGAAAACAAACATCTTCATTACCGAACACTGTACTATGTGAAATGAGCTAGTTCGATTCTAGGAATCACTTGCTTTCCTACGAAGAAGGTTGAGTGCAGCAAGTTCAAACTTTCCTTGTTAATGTAATCTAAAAAGATGTACAAGTTAGTGGATTCGCCTCATTTCTAAAGTAGTTTCTTTAGAAAAGAAACATCTTCAGTACCAAACACTGTACTGTGTGAAATAAGTTAATTCGATTCTAGGAAACAGTTTAATATCTACAAAGAAGGTTGAGTGCAGCAAGTTCAAACTTTGCTTGTTAAAGCAATCTAAAAATATGGCCAAGTTAGTAGATTCGACTCATTTGTAACGTAGTTTGTTGAGAAAACAAACATCTTCATTGCCGAACATTGTACTGTGTGAAATAAGCTCATTCGGTTCTAGGAATCAGTTGCTTTCCTACAAAGAAGGTTGAGTGCAGCAAGTTCAAACTTTCCTTGTTAATGTAATCTGAAAAGATGCACAACGTAGTAGATTGGCCTCATTTCTAAAGTAGTTTGTTTAGAAAACAAACATCTTCATTACCGAACACTGTACTATGTAAAATAAGCTCAGTTCGATTCTAGGAATCACTTGCTTTCCTACGAAGAAGGTTGAGTGCAGCAAGTTCAAACTTTCCTTGTTAATGTAATCTCAAAAGATGGCCAAGTTAGTAGATTCGCCTCATTTGTAAAGTAGTTTGTTGAGAAAACAAACATCTTCATTGCCGAACATTGTACTGTGTGAAATAAGCTAATTCGGTTCTAGGAATCAGTTGCTTTCCTACAAAGAAGGTTGAGTGCAGCAAGTTCAAACTTTCCTTGTCAATGTAATCTAAAAAGATGGCCAAGTTAGTAGATTGACTCATTTTGTAAAGTAGTTTGTTGAGAAAACAAACATCTTCATTGCCGAACATTGTACTGTGTGAAATAAGCTCATTCGGTTCTAGGAATCAGTTGCTTTCCTACAAAGAAGGTTGAGTGCAGCAAGTTCAAACTTTCCTTGTTAATGTAATCTGAAAAGATGCACAACTTAGTAGATTCACCTCATTTCTAAAGTAGTTTGTTTAGAAAACAAACATCTTCAGTACCGAACACTGTACTGTGTGAAATAAGCTAATTCGGTTCTAGGAATCAGTTTAATTTCTACAAAGAAGGTTGAGTGCAGCAAGTTCAAACTTTCCTTGTTAATGTAATCTAAAAAGATGGCCAAGTTAGAAGATTCAACTCATTTGTAAAGTACTTTGTTGAGAAAACAAACATCTTCATTGCCGAACATTGTACTGTGTGAAATAAGCTCATTCGGTTCTAGGAATCAGTTGCTTTCCTACAAAGAAGGTTGAGTGCAGCAAGTTCAAACTTTCCTTGTTAATGTAATCTGAAAAGATGCACAACTTAGTAGATTGGCCTCATTTCTAAAGTAGTTTGTTTAGAAAACAAACATCTTCATTACCGAACACTGTACTGTGTGAAATAAGCTTAGTTCGATTCTAGGAATCACTTGCTTTTCCTACAAAGAAGGTTGAGTGCAGCAAGTTCAAACTTTCCTACTTAATGTAATCTAACAAGATGTACAAGTTAGTGGATTCGCCTCATTTCTAAAGTAGTTTGTTTAGAAAACAAACATCTTCATTACCGAACACTGTACTGTGTGAAATAAGCTAATTCGGTTCTAGGAATCAGTTTAATTTCTACAAAGAAGGTTGAGTGCAGCAAGTTCAAACTTTCCTTGTTAATGTAATCTAAAAAGATGGCCAAGTTAGTAGATTCGCCTCATTTGTAAAGTAGTTTTGTTGAGAAAACAAACATCTTCATTGCGAACATTGTACTGTGTGAAATAAGCTCATTCGGTTCTAGGAATCAGTTGCTTTCCTACAAAGAAGGTTGAGTGCAGCAAGTTCAAACTTTCCTTGTTAATGTAATCTAAAAGATGGCCAAGTTAGTAGATTCGCCTCATTTGTAAAGTAGTTTGTTGAGAAAACAAACATCTTCATTGCCAAACATTGTACTGTGTGAAATAAGCTCATTCGGTTCTAGGAATCAGTTGCTTTCCTACAAAGAAGGTTGAGTGCAGCAAGTTCAAACTTTCCTTGTTAATGTAATCTGAAAAGATGCACAACTTAGTAGATTGGCCTCATTTGTAAAGTAGTTTGTTGAGAAAACAAACATCTTCATTACCGAACATTGTACTGTGTGAAATAAGCTAATTCGGTTCTAGGAATCAGTTGCTTTCTACAAAGAAGGTTGAGTGCAGCAAGTTCAAACTTTCCTTGTTAATGTAATCTAAAAAGATGTACAAGTTAGTAGATTGGCCTCATTTCTAAAGTAGTTTCTTTAGAAAAGAAACATCTTCAGTACCGAACACTGTACTGTGTGAAATAAGTTAATTCGGTTCTAGGAATCAGTTTAATTTCTACAAAGAAGGTTGAGTGCAGCAAGTTCAAACTTTCCTTGTTAATGTAATCTAAAAAGATGGCCAAGTTAGAAGATTCGCCTCATTTGTAAAGTAGTTTGTTGAGAAAACAAACATCTTCATTGCCGAACATTGTACTGTGTGTGAAATAAGCTCATTCGGTTCTAGGAATCAGTTGCTTTCCTACAAAGAAGGTTGAGTGCAGCAAGTTCAAACTTTCCTTGTTAATGTAATCTAAAAAGATGGCCAAGTTAGTAGATTCAACTCATTTGTAAAGTAGTTTGTTTAGAAAACAAACATCTTCATTGCCGAACATTGTACTGTGTGAAATAAGCTAATTCGGTTCTAGGAATCAGTTGCTTTCCTACAAAGAAGGTTGAGTGCAGCAAGTTCAAACTTTCCTTGTTAATGTAATCTGAAAAGATGCACAACTTAGTAGATTGGCCTCATTTCTAAAGTAGTTTCTTTAGAAAAGAAACATCTTCAGTACCGAACACTGTACTGTGTGAAATAAGTTAATTCGATTCTAGGAATCAGTTTAATTTCTACAAAGAAGGTTGAGTGCAGCAAGTTCAAACTTTCCTTGTTAATGTAATCTAAAAAGATGGCCAAGTTAGTAGATTCACCTCATTTGTAAAGTAGTTTGTTGAGAAAACAAACATCTTCATTGCCGAACATTGTACTGTGTGAAATAAGCTCATTCGGTTCTAGGAATCAGTTGCTTTCCTACAAAGAAGGTTGAGTGCAGCAAGTTCAAACTTTCCTTGTTAATGTAATCTGAAAAAGATGCACAACTTAGTAGATTGGCCTCATTTCTAAAGTAGTTTGTTTAGAAAACAAACATCTTCATTGCCGAACACTGTACTGTGTGAAATAAGCTAGTTCGGTTCTAGGAATCAGTTGCTTTCCTACAAAGAAGGTTGAGTGCAGCAAGTTCAAACTTTCCTTGTTAATGTAATCTAAAAAGATGTACAAGTTAGTAGATTCGCCTCATTTCTAAAGTAGTTTCTTTAGAAGAGAAACATCTTCAGTACCGAACACTGTACTGTGTGAAATAAGTTAATTCGCTTCTAGAAATCAGTTTAATTTCTACGAAGAAGGTTGAGTGCAGCAAGTTCACACTTTCCTTGTTAATGTAATCTCAAAAGATGGCCAAGTTAGTAGATTCGGTCATTTGTAAAGTAGTTTGTTGAGAAAACAAACATCTTCATTGCCGAACATTGTACTGTGTGAAATAAGCTCATTCGGTTCTAGGAATCAGTTGCTTTCCAAAAAAGAAGGTTGAGTGCAGCAAGTTCAAACTTTCCTTGTTAATGTAATCTGAAAAGATGCACAACTTAGTAGATTGGCCTCATTTCTAAAGTAGTTTGTTTAGAAAACAAACATCTTCATTACCGAACACTGTACTGTGTGAAATAAGCTAGTTCGATTCTAGGAATCAGTTGCTTTCCTACAAAGAAGGTTGAGTGCAGCAAGTTCAAACTTTCCTTGTTAATGTAATCTCAAAAGATGGCCAATTAGAAGATTCGCCTCATTTGTAAAGTAGTTTGTTGAGAAAACAAACATCTTCATTGCCGAACATTGTACTGTGTGAAATAAGCTCATTCGGTTCTAGGAATCAGTTGCTTTCCTACAAAGAAGGTTGAGTGCAGCAAGTTCAAACTTTCCTTGTTAATGTAATCTAAAAAGATGGCCAAGTTAGTAGATTCGACTCATTTGTAAAGTAGTTTGTTGAGAAAACAAACATCTTCATTGCCAAAACATTGTACTGTGTGAAATAAGCTCATTCGGTTCTAGGAATCAGTTGCTTTCCTACAAAGAAGGTTGAGTGCAGCAAGTTCAAACTTTCCTTGTTAATGTAATCTGAAAAGATGCACAACGTTAGTAGATTGACCTCATTTCTAAAGTAGTTTCTTTAGAAAACAAACATCTTCAGTACCGAACACTGTACTGTGTGAAATAAGCTAATTCGCTTCTAGGAATCAGTTTAATTTCTACAAAGAAGGTTGAGTGCAGCAAGTTCAAACTTTCCTTGTTAATGTAATCTCAAAAGATGGCCAATTTAGAAGATTCAACTCATTTGTAAAGTACTTTGTTGAGAAAACAAACATCTTCATTGCCAAACATTGTACTGTGTGAAATAAGCTCATTCGGTTCTAGGAATCAGTTGCTTTCCTACAAAGAAGGTTGAGTGCAGCAAGTTCAAACTTTCCTTGTTAATGTAATCTGAAAAGATGCACAACTTAGTAGATTGGCCTCATTTCTAAAGTAGTTTGTTTAGAAAACAAACATCTTCATTACGAACACTGTACTATGTGAAATAAGCTAGTTCGATTCTAGGAATCAGTTGCTTTCCTACAAAGAAGGTTGAGTGCAGCAAGTTCAAACTTTCCTTGTTTGTGTAATCTAAAAAGATGTACAAGTTAGTGGATTCGCCTCATTTCTAAAGTAGTTTCTTTAGAAAAAAAAACATCTTCAGTACCGAACACTGTACTGTGTGAAATAAGTTAATTCGGTTCTAGGAATCAGTTTAATTTCTACAAAGAAGGTTGAGTGCAGCAAGTTCAAACTTTCCTTGTTAATGTAATCTCAAAAGATGGCCAAGTTAGAAGATTCGCCTCATTTGTAAAGTACTTTGTTGAGAAAACAAACATCTTCATTGCCAAACATTGTACTGTGTGAAATAAGCTCATTCGGTTCTAGGAATCAGTTGCTTTCCTACAAAGAAGGTTGAGTGCAGCAAGTTCAAACTTTCCTTGTTAATGTAATCTAAAAAGATGGCCAAGTTAGTAGATTCGACTCATTTGTAAAGTAGTTTGTTGAGAAAACAAACATCTTCATTGCCGAACATTGTACTGTGTGAAATAAGCTCATTCGGTTCTAGGAATCAGTTGCTTTCCTACAAAGAAGGTTGAGTGCAGCAAGTTCAAACTTTCCTTGTTAATGTAATCTAAAAAGATGGCCAAGTTAGTAGATTCGACTCATTTGTAAAGTAGTTTGTTGAGAAAACAAACATCTTCATTGCCGAACATTGTACTGTGTGAAATAAGCTCATTTCGGTTCTAGGAATCAGTTGCTTTCCTACAAAGAAGGTTGAGTGCAGCAAGTTCAAACTTTCCTTGTTAATGTAATCTGAAAAGATGCACAACGTAGTAGATTGGCCTCATTTCTAAAGTAGTTTGTTTAGAAAACAAACATCTTCATTACCGAACACTGTACTGTGTGAAATAAGCTAATTCGGTTCTAGGAATCAGTTTAATTTCCTACAAAGAAGGTTGAGTGCAGCAAGTTCAAACTTTCCTTGTTAATGTAATCTAAAAAGATGGCCAAGTTAGTAGATTCGCCTCATTTGTAAAGTAGTTTGTTGAGAAAACAAACATCTTCATTGCCGAACATTGTACTGTGTGAAATAAGCTCATTCGGTTCTAGGAATCAGTTGCTTTCCTACAAAGAAGGTTGAGTGCAGCAAGTTCAAACTTTCCTTGTTAATGTAATCTAAAAAGATGGCCAAGTTAGTAGATTCGCCTCATTTGTAAAGTAGTTTCTTTAGAAAACAAACATCTTCATTGCCAAACACACTACTGTGTGAAATAAGCTAATTCAGTTCTAGGAATCAGTTTAATTTCTACAAAGAAGGTTGAGTGCAGCAAGTTCAAACTTTCTTTGTTAATGTAATCTGAAAAGATGTCAAGTTAGTAGATTTGCCTCATTTGTAAAAGTAGTTTGTTGAGAAAACAAACATCTTCATTGCCGAACATTGTACTGTGTGAAATAAGCTAATTTAGTTCTAGGAATCAGTTGCTTTCCTACAAAGAAGGTTGAGTGCAGCAAGTTCAAACTTTCCTTGTTAATGTAATCTAAAAAGATGCACAACTTAGTAGATTGGCCTCATTTCTAAAGTAGTTTGTTTAGAAAACAAACATCTTCAGTACCGAACACTGTACTGTGTGAAATAAGCTAATTCGGTTCTAGGAATCAGTTTAATTTCTACAAAGAAGGTTGAGTGCAGCAAGTTCAAACTTTCCTTGTTAATGTAATCTAAAAAGATGTACAAGTTAGTGGATTCGCCTCATTTCTAAAGTAGTTTCTTTAGAAAACAAACATCTTCAGTTGCCAAACACTGTACTGTGTGAAATAAGCTCATTCTTCTAGGAATCAGTTTAATTTCTACAAGAAGGTTGAGTGCAGCAAGTTCAAACTTTCCTTGTTAATGTAATCTAAAAAGATGGCCAAGTTAGTAGATTCGCCTCATTTGTAAAGTAGTTTGTTGAGAAAACAAACATCTTCATTGCCGAACATTGTACTGTGTGAAATAAGCTCATTCAGTTCTAGGAATCAGTTGCTTTCCTACAAAGAAGGTTGAGTGCAGCAAGTTCAAACTTTCCTTGTTAATGTAATCTAAAAAGATGGCCAAGTTAGTAGATTCACCTCATTTGTAAAGTAGTTTGTTGAGAAAACAAACATCTTCATTGCCTAACATTGTACTGTGTGAAATAAGCTCATTCGGTTCTAGGAATCAGTTGCTTTCCTACAAAGAAGGTTGAGTGCAGCAAGTTCAAACTTTCCTTGTTAATGTAATCTAAAAAGATGGCCAAGTTAGTAGATTGGCCTCATTTGTAAAGTAGTTTGTTGAGAAAACAAACATCTTCATTGCCAAACATTGTACTGTGTGAAATAAGCTCATTCAGTTCTAGGAATCAGTTGCTTTCCTACAAAGAAGGTTGAGTGCAGCAAGTTCAAACTTTCCTTGTTAATGTAATCTGAAAAGATGCACAAGTTAGTAGATTGGCCTCATTTCTAAAGTAGTTTCTTTAGAAAACAAACATCTTCATTACCAAACACTGTACTGTGTGAAATAAGCTAATTCGCTTCTAGGAATCAGTTTAATTTCTACAAAGAAGGTTGAGTGCAGCAAGTTCAAACTTTCCTTGTTAATGTAATCTGAAAAGATGCACAACTTAGTAGATTGGCCTCATTTGTAAAGTAGTTTGTTTAGAAAACAAACATCTTCATTACCAAACACTGTACTGTGAAATAAGCTAGTTCGATTCTAGGAATCAGTTGCTTTCCTACAAAGAAGGTTGAGTGCAGCAAGTTCAAACTTTCCTTGTTAATGTAATCTAAAAGATGTACAAGTTAGTAGATTCGCCTCATTTCTAAAGTAGTTTGTTTAGAAAACAAACATCTTCATTACCGAACACTGTACTGTGTGAAATAAGCTAATTCGGTTCTAGGAATCAGTTTAATTTCTACAAAGAAGGTTGAGTGCAGCAAGTTCAAACTTTCCTTGTTAATGTAATCTAAAAAGATGTACAAGTTAGTGGATTCGCCTCATTTCTAAAGTAGTTTGTTTAGAAAAAAAACATCTTCATTACCAAACACTGTACTGTGTGAAATAAGCTAATTCGGTTCTAGGAATCAGTTTAATTTCCTACAAAGAAGGTTGAGTGCAGCAAGTTCAAACTTTCCTTGTTAATGTAATCTGAAAAGATGGCCAAGTTAGTAGATTCGCCTCATTTGTAAAGTAGTTTGTTTAGAAAACAAACATCTTCATTGCCAAACATTGTACTGTGTGAAATAAGCTCATTCGGTTCTAGGAATCAGTTGCTTTCCTACAAAGAAGGTTGAGTGCAGCAAGTTCAAACTTTCCTTGTTAATGTAATCTGAAAAAGATGCACAACTTAGTAGATTGGCCTCATTTCTAAAGTAGTTTGTTTAGAAAACAAAACATCTTCATTACCCGACACTGTACTGTGTGAAATAAGCTAATTCGGTTCTAGGAATCAGTTTAATTTCTACAAAGAAGGTTGAGTGCAGCAAGTTCAAACTTTCCTTGTTAATGTAATCTAAAAAGATGGCCAAGTTAGAAGATTCACCTCTCATTTGTAAAGTAGTTTGTTGAGAAAACAAACATCTTCATTGCCGAACATTGTACTGTGTGAAATAAGCTCATTCGGTTCTAGGAATCAGTTGCTTTCCTACAAAGAAGGTTGAGTGCAGCAAGTTCAAACTTTCCTTGTTAATGTAATCTGAAAAGATGCACAACTTAGTAAATTGGCCTCATTTCTAAAGTAGTTTGTTTAGAAAACAAACATCTTCATTACCGAACACTGTACTGTGTGAAATAAGCTATTCGGTTCTAGGAATCAGTTGCTTTCCTACAAAGAAGGTTGAGTGCAGCAAGTTCAAACTTTCCTTGTTAATGTAATCTAAAAAGATGTACAAGTTAGTGGATTCGCCTCATTTCTAAAGTAGTTTGTTTAGAAAACAAACATCTTCATTACCGAACACTGTACTGTGTGAAATAAGCTAATTCGGTTCTAGGAATCAGTTTAATTTCTACAAAGAAGGTTGAGTGCAGCAAGTTCAAACTTTCCTTGTTAATGTAATCTAAAAAGATGGCCAAGTTAGTAGATTCGCCTCATTTGTAAAGTAGTTTGTTGAGAAAACAAACATCTTCATTGCCGAACATTGTACTGTGTGAAATAAGCTCATTCGGTTCTAGGAATCAGTTGCTTTTCTACAAAGAAGGTTGAGTGCAGCAAGTTCAAACTTTCCTTGTTAATGTAATCTGAAAAGATGCACAACGTAGTAGATTGGCCTCATTTCTAAAGTAGTTTCTTTAGAAAAAAAACATCTTCATTACCAAACACTGTACTGTGTGAAATAAGCTAATTCGGTTCTAGGAATCAGTTTAATTTCTACAAAGAAGGTTGAGTGCAGCAAGTTCAAACTTTCCTTGTTAATGTAATCTGAAAAGATGCACAAGTTAGTAGATTGGCCTCATTTCTAAAGTAGTTTGTTTAGAAAACAAACATCTTCATTGCCAACACTGTACTGTGTGAAATAAGCTAATTCGGTTCTAGGAATCAGTTTAATTTCTACAAAGAAGGTTGAGTGCAGCAAGTTCAAACTTTCCTTGTTAATGTAATCTCAAAAAGATGGCCAAGTTAGTAGATTCGCCTCATTTGTAAAGTAGTTTGTTGAGAAAACAAACATCTTCATTGCCAAACATTGTACTGTGTGAAATAAGCTCATTCGGTTCTAGGAATCAGTTGCTTTCCTACAAAGAAGGTTGAGTGCAGCAAGTTCAAACTTTCCTTGTTAATGTAATCTGAAAAGATGCACAACTTAGTAGATTGGCCTCATTTCTAAAAGTAGTTTGTTTAGAAAACAAACATCTTCATTACCGAACACTGTACTATGTGAAATAAGCTAGTTCGATTCTAGGAATCAGTTGCTTTCCTACAAAGAAGGTTGAGTGCAGCAAGTTCAAACTTTCCTTGTTAATGTAATCTAAAAAGATGTACAAGTTAGTGGATTGGCCTCATTTCTAAAGTAGTTTGTTTAGAAAAAGAAACATCTTCATTACCAAACACTGTACTGTGTGAAATAAGTTAATTCGCTTCTAGGAATCAGTTTAATTTCTACAAAGAAGGTTGAGTGCAGCAAGTTCAAACTTTCCTTGTTAATGTAATCTCAAAGATGGCAAAGTTAGTAGATTCGCCTCATTTGTAAAGTAGTTTGTTGAGAAAACAAACATCTTCATTGCCGAACATTGTACTGTGTGAAATAAGCTCATTCGGTTCTAGGAATCAGTTGCTTTCCTACAAAGAAGGTTGAGTGCAGCAAGTTCAAACTTTCCTTGTTAATGTAATCTAAAAAGATGGCCAAGTTAGTAGATTGGACTCATTTGTAAAGTAGTTTGTTGAAAAAACAAACATCTTCATTGCCAAACATTGTACTGTGTGAAATAAGCTCATTCGGTTCTAGGAATCAGTTGCTTTCTACAAAGAAGGTTGAGTGCAGCAAGTTCAAACTTTCCTTGTTAATGTAATCTGAAAAAGATGCACAAGTTAGTAGATTGGCCTCATTTCTAAAGTAGTTTCTTTAGAAAAAAAACATCTTCATTGCCGAACACTGTACTGTGTGAAATAAGCTAATTCGGTTCTAGGAATCAGTTTAATTTCTACAAAGAAGGTTGAGTGCAGCAAGTTCAAACTTTCCTTGTTAATGTAATCTAAAAGATGGCCAAGTTAGTAGATTCGACTCATTTGTAAAGTAGTTTGTTGAGAAAACAAACATCTTCATTGCCAACACATTGTACTGTGTGAAATAAGCTCATTCGGTTCTAGGAATCAGTTGCTTTCCTACAAAGAAGGTTGAGTGCAGCAAGTTCAAACTTTCCTTGTTAATGTAATCTGAAAAGATGCACAACTTAGTAGATTGGCCTCATTTCTAAAGTAGTTTGTTTAGAAAACAAACATCTTCATTACCGAACACTGTACTGTGTGAAATAAGCTAGTTCGGTTCTAGGAATCAGTTGCTTTCCTACAAAGAAGGTTGAGTGCAGCAAGTTCAAACTTTCCTTGTTAATGTAATCTAAAAAGATGTACAAGTTAGTAGATTTGCTCATTTCTAAAGTAGTTTCTTTAGAAAACAAACATCTTCATTACCGAACACTGTACTGTGTGAAATAAGTTAATTCGCTTCTAGGAATCAGTTTAATTTCTACGAAGAAGGTTGAGTGCAGCAAGTTCAAACTTTCCTTGTTAATGTAATCTCAAAAGATGGCCAAGTTAGTAGATTCGCCTCATTTGTAAAGTAGTTTGTTGAGAAAACAAACATCTTCATTGCCGAACATTGTACTGTGTGAAATAAGCTCATTCGGTTCTAGGAATCAGTTGCTTTCCTACAAAGAAGGTTGAGTGCAGCAAGTTCAAACTTTCCTTGTTAATGTAATCTGAAAAGATGCACAACTTAGTAGATTGGCCTCATTTGTAAAGTAGTTTGTTTAGAAAACAAACATCTTCATTGCCGAACACTGTACTGTGTGAAATAAGCTAATTCGGTTCTAGGAATCAGTTGCTTTCCTACAAAGAAGGTTGAGTGCAGCAAGTTCAAACTTTCCTTGTTAATGTAATCTAAAAAGATGGCCAAGTTAGTAGATTCGCCTCATTTGTAAAGTAGTTTGTTGAGAAAACAAACATCTTCATTGCCGAACATTGTACTGTGTGAAATAAGCTCATTCGGTTCTAGGAATCAGTTGCTTTCCTACAAAGAAGGTTGAGTGCAGCAAGTTCAAACTTTCCTTGTTAATGTAATCTGAAAAGATGCACAACGTAGTAGATTGGCCTCATTTCTAAAGTAGTTTCTTTAGAAAACAAACATCTTCATTACCAACACTGTACTGTGTGAAATAAGCTAATTCGGTTCTAGGAATCAGTTGCTTTCTACAAAGAAGGTTGAGTGCAGCAAGTTCAAACTTTCCTTGTTAATGTAATCTAAAAAGATGGCCAAGTTAGTAGATTGGCCTCATTTGTAAAGTAGTTTGTTGAGAAAACAAACATCTTCATTACCAAACATTGTACTGTGTGAAATAAGCTCATTCGGTTCTAGGAATCAGTTGCTTTCCTACAAAGAAGGTTGAGTGCAGCAAGTTCAAACTTTCCTTGTTAATGTAATCTAAAAAGATGCACAACTTAGTAGATTGGCCTCATTTCTAAAGTAGTTTGTTTAGAAAAACAAACATCTTCATTACCGAACACTGTACTGTGTGAAATAAGCTATTCGATTCTAGGAATCAGTTGCTTTCCTACAAAGAAGGTTGAGTGCAGCAAGTTCAAACTTTCCTTGTTAATGTAATCTCAAAAGATGGCCAAGTTAGTAAGATTCGCCTCATTTGTAAAGTAGTTTGTTGAGAAAACAAACATCTTCATTGCCGAACATTGTACTGTGTGAAATAAGCTCATTCGGTTCTAGGAATCAGTTGCTTTCCTACAAAGAAGGTTGAGTGCAGCAAGTTCAAACTTTCCTTGTTAATGTAATCTGAAAAGATGCACAACATAGTAGATTGGCCTCATTTCTAAAGTAGTTTGTTTAGAAAACAAACATCTTCATTACCGAACACTGTACTGTGTGAAATGAGCTAGTTCGATTCTAGGAATCAGTTGCTTTCCTACAAAGAAGGTTGAGTGCAGCAAGTTCAAACTTTCCTACTTTAATGTAATCTAAAAAGATGTACAAGTTAGTGGATTCGCCTCATTTCTAAAGTAGTTTCTTTAGAAAAGAAACATCTTCAGTACCAAACACTGTACTGTTTGAAATAAGTTAATTCATTCTAGGAATCAGTTTAATTTCTACAAAGAAGGTTGAGTGCAGCAAGTTCAAACTTTCCTTGTTAATGTAATCTCAAAAAGATGGCCAAGTTAGTAGATTCGCCTCATTTGTAAAGTAGTTTGTTGAGAAAACAAACATCTTCATTGCCGAACATTGTACTGTGTGAAATAAGCTAATTCGGTTCTAGGAATCAGTTTGCTTTCCTACAAAGAAGGTTGAGTGCAGCAAGTTCAAACTTTCCTTGTTAATGTAATCTCAAAAGATGCACAACGTAGTAGATTGGCCTCATTTCTAAAGTAGTTTCTTTAGAAAACAAACATCTTCATTACCGAACACTGTACTGTGTGAAATAAGTTAATTCGGTTCTAGGAATCAGTTTAATTTCTACAAAGAAGGTTGAGTGCAGCAAGTTCAAACTTTCCTTGTTAATGTAATCTAAAAAGATGGCCACAAGTTAGAAGATTCGCCTCATTTGTAAAGTAGTTTGTTGAGAAAACAAACATCTTCATTGCCAACATTGTACTGTGTGAAATAAGTTCATTCCGTTCTAGGAATCAGTTGCTTTCCTACAAAGAAGGTTGAGTGCAGCAAGTTCAAACTTTCCTTGTTAATGTAATCTGAAAAGATGCACAACTTAGTAGATTGGCCTCATTTCTAAAGTAGTTTGTTTAGAAAACAAACATCTTCATTACCAACACTGTACTGTGTGAAATGAGCTAGTTCGATTCTAGGAATCAGTTGCTTTCCTAAAAAGAAGGTTGAGTGCAGCAAGTTCAAACTTTCCTTGTTAATGTAATCTAACAAGATGTACAAGTTAGTGGATTCTCCTCATTTCTAAAGTAGTTTCTTTAGAAAAGAAACATCTTCAGTACCGAACACTGTACTGTGTGAAATAAGTTAATTCGCTTCTAGGAATCAGTTTAATTTCTACGAAGAAGGTTGAGTGCAGCAAGTTCAAACTTTCCTTGTTAATGTAATCTCAAAAGATGGCCAAGTTAGAAGATTCACCTCATTTGTAAAGTACTTTGTTGAGAAAACAAACATCTTCATTGCCGAACATTGTACTGTGTGAAATAAGCTCATTCGGTTCTAGGAATCAGTTGCTTTCCTACAAAGAAGGTTGAGTGCAGCAAGTTCAAACTTTCCTTGTTAATGTAATCTAAAAAGATGGCCAAGTTAGTAGATTCGCCTCATTTGTAAAGTAGTTTGTTGAGAAAACAAACATCTTCAATGCCGAACATTGTACTGTGTGAAATAAGCTCATTCGGTTCTAGGAATCAGTTGCTTTCCTACAAAGAAGGTTGAGTGCAGCAAGTTCAAACTTTCCTTGTTAATGTAATCTAAAAAGATGTCCAAGTTAGTAGATTCGCCTCATTTCTAAAGTAGTTTCTTTAGAAAACAAACCTAAATTGCCAAACTTTGTACTTTGTGAAATGAGCTAATTCAGTTCTAGGAATCAGTTTACTTTCTACTACAAAGATGGTTGAGTTTAGCAAGTTCAAACTTTCCTTGTTAATGTAATCTGAAAAGATGTCCAAGTTAGTAGATTTGCCTCATTTGGTAAAGTAGTTTGTTGAGAAAACAAACATCTTCATTGCCGAACATTGTACTGTGTGAAATAAGCTAATTTAGTTCTAGAAATTCAGTTGCTTTCCTACAAAGAAGGTTGAATGCAGCCAGTTCAAACTTTCCTTGTTAATGTAATCTAAAAAGATGGCCAAGTTAGTAGATTGGCCTCATTTGTAAAGTAGTTTTTTTAGAAAACAAACATCTTCATTGCCGAACATTATACTGTGTGAAATAAGCTCATTCGGTTTAGGAATCAGTTGCTTTCCTACAAAGAAGGTTGAGTGCAGCAAGTTCAAACTTTCCTTGTTAATGTAATCTAAAAAGATGCACAAGTTAGTAGATTGGCCTCATTTCTAAAGTAGTTTCTTTAGAAAACAAACATCTTCAGTACCAAACACTGTACTGTGTGAAATAAGTTAATTCGGTTCTAGGAATCAGTTTAATTTCTACAAAGAAGGTTGAGTGCAGCAAGTTCAAACTTTCCTTGTTAATGTAATCTAAAAAGATGGCCAAGTTAGTAGATTCGACTCATTTGTAAAGTAGTTTGTTTAGAAAACAAACATCTTCATTGCCAAACATTGTACTGTGTGAAATAAGCTAATTCGGTTCTAGGAATCAGTTGCTTTCCTACAAAGAAGGTTGAGTGCAGCAAGTTCAAACTTTCCTTGTTAATGTAATCTAAAAAGATGTACAAGTTAGTAGATTCGCCTCATTTCTAAAGTAGTTTGTTTAGAAAACAAACATCTTCATTGCCAACACTGTACTGTGTGAAATAAGCTAATTCGGTTCTAGGAATCAGTTGCTTTCCTACAAAGAAGGTTGAGTGCAGCAAGTTCAAACTTTCCTTGTTAATGTAATCTCAAAAGATGGCCAAGTTAGTAGATTCAGCTCATTTGTAAAGTAGTTTGTTGAGAAAACAAACATCTTCATTACCGAACACTGTACTGTGTGAAATAAGCTAATTCGGTTCTAGGAGTCAGTCAGTTGCTTTCCTACAAAGAAGGTTGAGTGCAGCAAGTTCAAACTTTCCTTGTTAATGTAATCTAAAAAGATGGCCAAGTTAGTAGATTCGACTCAATTGTAAAGTAGTTTGTTGAGAAAACAAACATCTTCATTGCCAGACATTGTACTGTGTGAAATAAGCTCATTCGGTTTAGGAATCAGTTGCTTTCCTACAAAGAAGGTTGAGTGCAGCAAGTTCAAACTTTCCTTGTTAATGTAATCTAAAAAGATGTCCAAGTTAGTAGATTCGCCTCATTTGTAAAGTAGTTTCTTTAGAAAAAAAACCTAAATTGCCAAACTTTGTACTTTGTGAAATGAGCTAATTCAGTTCTAGGAATCAGTTTACTTTCTACGAAGATGGTTGAGTTTAGCAGGTTCAAACTTTCCTTGTTAATGTGGTCTGAAAAGATATCCAAGTTAGTAGATTTGCCTCATTGTTAAAGTAGTTTGTTGACAAAACAAACATCTTCATTGCCGAACATTGTACTGTGTGAACAAAGCTAATTTAGTTCTAGAATTCAGTTGCTTTTCTACAAAGAAGTTTGAATGTAGCCAGTTCAAACTTTCCTTGTTAATGTAACCTAAAAAGATGCACGACTTAGTAGATTGGCCTCATTTCTAAAGTAGTTTCTTTAGAAAAGAAACATCTTCAGTACGAACACTGTACTGTGTGAAATGAGTTAATTCGCTTCTAGGAGTCAGTTTAATTTCTACAAAGATGGTTGAGTGCAGGAAGTTCAAACTTTCCTTGTTTGTGTAATCTAACAAGATGTACAAGTTAGTGGATTCGCATCATTTCTAAATTAGTTTCTTTAGAAAACAAACATCTTCAGTACCAAACACTGTACTGTGTGAAATAAGTTAATTCGGTTCTAGGAATCAGGTGCTTTCCTACAAAGAAGGTTGAGTGCAGCAAGTTCAAACTTTCCTTGTTAATGTAATCTAAAAAGATGGCCAAGTTAGTAGATTCGACTCATTTGTAAAGTAGTTTGTTGAGAAAACAAACATCTTCATTGCCGAACATTGTACTGTGTGAAATAAGCTCATTCGGTTCTAGGAATCAGTTGCTTTCCTACAAAGAAGGTTGAGTGCAGCAAGTTCAAACTTTCCTTGTTAATGTAATCTAAAAAAGATGGCCAAGTTAGTAGATTCGACTCATTTGTAAAGTAGTTTGTTGAGAAAACAAACATCTTCATTGCCGAACATTGTACTGTGTGAAATAAGCTCATTCGGTTCTAGGAATCAGTTGCTTTCCTACAAAGAAGGTTGAGTGCAGCAAGTTCAAACTTTCCTTGTTAATGTAATCTGAAAAGATGCACAACTTAGTAGATTGGCCTAATTTCTAAAGTAGTTTGTTGAGAAAACAAACATCTTCATTACCGAACACTGTACTGTGTGAAATAAGCTAATTCGGTTCTAGGAATCAGTTGCTTTCCTACAAAGAAGGTTGAGTGCAGCAAGTTCAAACTTTCCTTGTTAATGTAATCTAAAAAGATGTACAAGTTAGTAGATTCCTCATTTTCTAAAGTAGTTTCTTTAGAAAAAACAAACATCTTCATTACCGAACACTGTACTGTGTGAAATAAGTTAATTCGGTTCTAGGAATCAGTTGCTTTCCTACAAAGAAGGTTGAGTGCAGCAAGTTCAAACTTTCCTTGTTAATGTAATCTAAAAAGATGGCCAAGTTAGTAGATTCGCCTCATTTGTAAAGTAGTTTCTTTAGAAAACAAACATCTAAATTGCCAAACTTTGTACTTTGTGAAATGAGCTAATTCAGTTCTAGGAATCAGTTTAATTTCTACAAGATGGTTGAGTTTAGCAAGTTCAAACTTTCCTTGTTAATGTAATCTGAAAAGATGTCCAAGTTAGTAGATTTGCCTCATTTGTAAAGTAGTTTGTTGAGAAAACAAACATCTTCATTGCCGAACATTGTACTGTGTGAAATAAAGCTAATTTAGTTCTAGAAATCAGTTGCTTTCCTACAAAGAAGGTTGAATGCAGCCAGTTCAAACTTTCCTTGTTAATGTAACCTAAAAAGATGCACAACTTAGTAGATTGGCCTCATTTCTAAAGTAGTTTCTTTAGAAAAGAAACATCTTCAGTACCGAACACTGTACTGTGTGAAATGAGTTAATTCTCTTCTAGGAATCAGTTTAATTTCTACAAAGATGGTTGAGTGCAGCAAGTTCAAACTTTCCTTGTTAATGTAATCTAACAAGATGTACAAGTTAGTGGATTCGCATCATTTCTAAATTAGTTTCTTTAGAAAACAAACATCTTCAGTACCGAACACTGTACTGTGTGAAATAAGTTAATTCAGTTCTAGGAATCAGGTGCTTTCCTACAAAGAAGGTTGAGTGCAGCAAGTTCAAACTTTCCTTATTAATGTAATCTAAAAAGATGGCCAAGTTAGTAGATTCGACTCATTTGTAAAGTAGTTTGTTGAGAAAACAAAAATCTTCATTGCCGAACATTGTACTGTGTGAAATAAGCTCATTCGGTTCTAGGAATCAGTTGCTTTCCGACAAAGAAGGTTGAGTGCAGCAAGTTCAAACTTTCCTTGTTAATGTAATCTAAAAAGATGGCCAAGTTAGTAGATTCGCCTCAATTGTAAAGTAGTTTGTTCAGAAAACAAACATCTTCATTGCCGAACATTGTACTGTGTGAAATAAGCTCATTTGGTTCTAGGAATCAGTTGCTTTTCTACAAAGAAGGTTGAGTGCAGCAAGTTCAAACTTTCCTTGTTAATGTAATCTAAAAAGATGGCCAAGTTAGTAGATTTGCCGCATTTGTAAAGTACTTTGTTGAGAAAACTAACATCTTCATTGCCGAACATTGTACTGTGTGAAATAAGCTCATTCGTTTCTAGGAATCAGTTGCTTTCCTACAAAGAAGGTTGAGTGCAGCAAGTTCAAACTTTCCTTGTTAATGTAATCTAAAAAGATGGCCAAGTTAGTAGATTCGACTCATTTGTAAAGTAGTTTGTTGAGAAAACAAACATCTTCATTGCCAACATTGTACTGTGTGAAATAAGCTCATTCGGTTCTAGGAATCAGTTGCTTTCTACAAAGAAGGTTGAGTGCAGCAAGTTCAAACTTTCCTTGTTAATGTAATCTGAAAAAGATGGCCAAGTTAGTAGATTGGCCTCATTTGTAAAGTAGTTTGTTTAGAAAACAAACATCTTCATTGCCGAACACTGTACTGTGTGAAATAAGCTAATTCGGTTCTAGGAATCAGTTTAATTTCTACAAAGAAGGTTGAGTGCAGCAAGTTCAAACTTTCCTTGTTAATGTAATCTGAAAAGATGCACAAGTTAGTAGATTGGCCTCATTTCTAAAGTAGTTTGTTTAGAAAAAACAAACATCTTCATTACCGAACACTGTACTGTGTGAAATAAGTTAATTCGGTTCTAGGAATCAGTTTAATTTCTACAAAGAAGGTTGAGTGCAGCAAGTTCAAACTTTCCTTGTTAATGTAATCTAAAAGATGGCCAAGTTAGTAGATTCGCCTCATTTGTAAAGTAGTTTGTTGAGAAAACAAACATCTTCATTGCCGAACATTGTACTGTGTGAAATAAGCTCATTCGGTTCTAGGAATCAGTTGCTTTTTCTACAAAGAAGGTTGAGTGCAGCAAGTTCAAACTTTCCTTGTTAATGTAATCTAAAAAGATGCACAAGTTAGTAGATTGGCCTCATTTCTAAAGTAGTTTGTTTAGAAAACAAACATCTTCATTACCGAACACTGTACTGTGTGAAATAAGCTAGTTCGATTCTAGGAATCAGTTGCTTTCCTACAAAGAAGGTTGAGTGCAGCAAGTTCAAACTTTCCTTGTTAATGTAATCTAAAAAGATGTACAAGTTAGTAGATTCGCCTCATTTCTAAAGTAGTTTCTTTAGAAAAACAAACATCTTCATTACCGAACACTGTACTGTGTGAAATAAGTTAATTCGCTTCTAGGAATCAGTTTAATTTCTACAAAGAAGGTTGAGTGCAGCAAGTTCAAACTTTCCTTGTTAATGTAATCTAAAAGATGGCCAAGTTAGAAGATTCGCCTCATTTGTAAAGTACTTTGTTGAGAAAACAAACATCTTCATTGCCGAACATTGTACTGTGTGAAATAAGCTCATTCGGTTCTAGGAATCAGTTGCTTTCCTACAAAGAAGGTTGAGTGCAGCAAGTTCAAACTTTCCTTGTTAATGTAATCTAAAAAGATGGCAAGTTAGTAGATTCGCCTCATTTGTAAAGTAGTTTGTTGAGAAAACAAACATCTTCATTGCCGAACATTGTACTGTGTGAAATAAGCTCATTCGGTTCTAGGAATCAGTTGCTTTCCTACAAAGAAGGTTGAGTGCAGCAAGTTCAAACTTTCCTTGTTAATGTAATCTGAAAAGATGCACAACTTAGTAGATTGGCCTCATTTCTAAAGTAGTTTGTTTAGAAAACAAACATCTTCATTACCGAACACTGTACTGTGTGAAATAAGCTTAGTTCGATTCTAGGAATCAGTTGCTTTCCTACAAAGAAGGTTGAGTGCAGCAAGTTCAAACTTTCCTTGTTAATGTAATCTAAAAAGATGTACAAGTTAGTGGATTCGCCTCATTTCTAAAGTAGTTTCTTTAGAAAACAAACATCTTCATTGCCGAACACTGTACTGTGTGAAATAAGCTAATTCGGTTCTAGGAATCAGTTTAATTTCCTACAAAGAAGGTTGAGTGCAGCAAGTTCAAACTTTCCTTGTTAATGTAATCTAAAAAGATGGCCAAGTTAGTAGATTCGCCTCATTTGTAAAGTAGTTTGTTGAGAAAACAAACATCTTCATTGCCAAACATTGTACTGTGTGAAATAAGCTCATTCGGTTCTAGGAATCAGTTGCTTTCCTACAAAGAAGGTTGAGTGCAGCAAGTTCAAACTTTCCTTGTTAATGTAATCTGAAAAGATGTCCAAGTTAGTAGATTTGCCTCATTTGTAAAGTAGTTTGTTTAGAAAACAAACATCTTCATTGCCGAACATTGTACTGTGTGAAATAAGCTAATTTAGTTCTAGGAATCAGTTGCTTTCCTACAAAGAAGGTTGAGTGCAGCAAGTTCAAACTTTCCTTGTTAATGTAATCTAAAAAGATGCACAACTTAGTAGATTGGCCTCATTTCTAAAGTAGTTTCTTTAGAAAAAACATCTTCAGTACCGAACACTGTACTGTGTGAAATAAGTTAATTCGGTTCTAGGAGGAATCAGTTTAATTTCTACAAAGAAGGTTGAGTGCAGCAAGTTCAAACTTTCCTTGTTAATGTAATCTAAAAAGATGTACAAGTTAGTAGATTCGCCTCATTTGTAAAGTAGTTTCTTTAGAAAACAAACATCTTCAGTGCCGAACACTGTACTGTGTGAAATAAGCTAATTCGGTTCTAGGAATCAGTTGCTTTCCTACAAAGAAGGTTGAGTGCAGCAAGTTCAAACTTTCCTTGTTAATGTAATCTGAAAAGATGGCCAAGTTAGTAGATTGGCCTCATTTCTAAAGTAGTTTGTTTGAAAACAACATCTTCAAACATTGATGTGTGAAATAAGCTAATTCGTTAGTAGTTGCTTTCCAGCAAGTTCAAACTTTGTAAAAAAGATGCAGTTTTAGTTGAGTTTGTTTAAAAACAAACATCTTCATTGCCGAACATTGTACTGTGTGAAATAAGCTCATTCGGTTCTAGGAATCAGTTGCTTTCCTACAAAGAAGGTTGAGTGCAGCAAGTTCAAACTTTCCTTGTTAATGTAATCTAAAAAGATGGCCAAGTTAGTAGATTCGCCTCATTTGTAAAGTAGTTTGTTGAGAAAACAAACATCTTCATTGCCGAACATTGTACTGTGTGAAATAAGCTCATTCGGTTCTAGGAATCAGTTGCTTTCCTACAAAGAAGGTTGAGTGCAGCAAGTTCAAACTTTCCTTGTTAATGTAATCTGAAAAGATGCACAACGTAGTAGATTGGCCTCATTTCTAAAGTAGTTTCTTTAGAAAACAAACATCTTCATTACCGAACACTGTACTGTGTGAAATAAGCTAATCGCTTCTAGGAATCAGTTTAATTTCTACAAGAAGGTTGAGTGCAGCAAGTTCAAACTTTCCTTGTTAATGTAATCTAAAAAGATGGCCAAGTTAGTAGATTCGCCTCATTTGTAAAGTAGTTTGTTGAGAAAACAAACATCTTCATTGCCGAACATTGTACTGTGTGAAATAAGCTCATTCGGTTCTAGGAATCAGTTGCTTTCCTACAAAGAAGGTTGAGTGCAGCAAGTTCAAACTTTCCTTGTTAATGTAATCTGAAAAGATGCACAACTTAGTAGATTGGCCTCATTTCTAAAGTAGTTTGTTTAGAAAACAAACATCTTCATTACCAAACACTGTACTATGTGAAATGAGCTAGTTCGATTCTAGGAATCAGTTGCTTTCCTACAAAGAAGGTTGAGTGCAGCAAGTTCAAACTTTCCTTGTTTGTGTAATCTAAAAAGATGTACAAGTTAGTGGATTTGCCTCATTTCTAAAGTAGTTTCTTTAGAAAAAAAACATCTTCATTACCAACACTGTACTGTGTGAAATAAGTTAATTAAGTTCTAGGAATCAGTTTAATTTCTACAAAGAAGGTTGAGTGCAGCAAGTTCAAACTTTCCTTGTTAATGTAATCTCAAAAGATGGCCAAGTTAGAAGATTCGCCTCATTTGTAAAGTAGTTTGTTGAGAAAACAAACATCTTCATTGCCAAACATTGTACTGTGTGAAATAAGCTCATTCGGTTCTAGGAATCAGTTGCTTTCCTACAAAGAAGGTTGAGTGCAGCAAGTTCAAACTTTCCTTGTTAATGTAATCTCAAAAAGATGGCCAAGTTAGTAGATTCGCCTCATTTGTAAAGTAGTTTGTTGAGAAAACAAACATCTTCATTGCCGAACATTGTACTGTGTGAAATAAGCTCATTCGGTTCTAGGAATCAGTTGCTTTCCTACAAAGAAGGTTGAGTGCAGCAAGTTCAAACTTTCCTTGTTAATGTAATCTAAAAAGATGGCCAAGTTAGTAGATTCGCCTCATTTGTAAAGTAGTTTGTTTAGAAAAAACAAACATCTTCATTGCCGAACATTGTACTGTGTGAAATAAGCTCATTCGGTTCTAGGAATCAGTTGCTTTCCTACAAAGAAGGTTGAGTGCAGCAAGTTCAAACTTTCCTTGTTAATGTAATCTGAAAAGATGCACAACTTAGTAGATTGGCCTCATTTCTAAAGTAGTTTGTTTAGAAAACAAACATCTTCATTACCGAACACTGTACTATGTGAAATGAGCTAGTTCGATTCTAGGAATCACTTGCTTTCCTACGAAGAAGGTTGAGTGCAGCAAGTTCAAACTTTCCTTGTTAATGTAATCTAAAAAGATGTACAAGTTAGTGGATTCGCCTCATTTCTAAAGTAGTTTCTTTAGAAAACAAACATCTTCAGTACCAACATTGTACTGTGTGAAATAAGTTAATTCGCTTCTAGGAATCAGTTTAATTTCTACAAAGAAGGTTGAGTGCAGCAAGTTCAAACTTTCCTTGTTAATGTAATCTGAAAAGATGGCCAAGTTAGTAGATTCGCCTCATTTGTAAAGTAGTTTGTTGAGAAAACAAACATCTTCATTGCCGAACATTGTACTGTGTGAAATAAGCTCATTCGGTTCTAGGAATCAGTTGCTTTCCTACAAAGAAGGTTGAGTGCAGCAAGTTCAAACTTTCCTTGTTAATGTAATCTAAAAAGATGGCCAAGTTAGTAGATTCGCCTCATTTGTAAAGTAGTTTGTTGAGAAAACAAACATCTTCATTGCCTAACATTGTACTGTGTGAAATAAGCTCATTCAGTTCTAGGAATCAGTTGCTTTCCTACAAAGAAGGTTGAGTGCAGCAAGTTCAAACTTTCCTTGTTAATGTAATCTGAAAAGATGCACAACTTAGTAGATTGGCCTCATTTCTAAAGTAGTTTGTTTAGAAAACAAACATCTTCATTACCGAACACTGTACTGTGTGAAATAAGCTAGTTCGATTCTAGGAATCAGTTGCTTTCCTACAAAGAAGAAGGTTGAGTGCAGCAAGTTCAAACTTTCCTTGTTAATGTAATCTAAAAAGATGCACAAGTTAGTAGATTGGCCTCATTTCTAAAGTAGTTTCTTTAGAAAACAAACATCTTCATTACCGAACACTGTACTGTGTGAAATAAGTTAATTCGCTTCTAGGAATCAGTTTAATTTCTACGAAGAAGGTTGAGTGCAGCAAGTTCAAACTTTCCTTGTTAATGTAATCTCAAAAGATGGCCAAGTTAGAAGATTCACCTCATTTGTAAAGTAGTTTGTTGAGAAAACAAACATCTTCATTGCCGAACATTGTACTGTGTGAAATAAGCTCATTCGGTTCTAGGAATCAGTTGCTTTCCTACAAAGAAGGTTGAGTGCAGCAAGTTCAAACTTTCCTTGTTAATGTAATCTAAAAAGATGGCCAAGTTAGTAGATTCGCCTCATTTGTAAAGTAGTTTGTTGAGAAAACAAACATCTTCATTGCCGAACATTGTACTGTGTGAAATAAGCTCATTCGGTTCTAGGAATCAGTTGCTTTCCTACAAAGAAGGTTGAGTGCAGCAAGTTCAAACTTTCCTTGTTAATGTAATCTAAAAAGATGGCCAAGTTAGTAGATTCGCCTCATTTGTAAAGTAGTTTGTTGAGAAAACAAACATCTTCATTACCGAACATTGTACTGTGTGAAATAAGCTCATTCGGTTCTAGGAATCAGTTTAATTCCTACAAAGAAGGTTGAGTGCAGCAAGTTCAAACTTTCCTTGTTATGTAATCTGAAAAGATGCACAACTTAGTAGATTGGCCTCATTTCTAAAGTAGTTTCTTTAGAAAACAAACATCTTCAGTACCGAACACTGTACTGTGTGAAATAAGTTAATTCGGTTCTAGGAATCAGTTTAATTTCCTACAAAGAAGGTTGAGTGCAGCAAGTTCAAACTTTCCTTGTTAATGTAATCTAAAAAGATGGCCAAGTTAGAAGATTTGCCTCATTTGTAAAGTAGTACTTTGTTGAGAAAACAAACATCTTCATTGCGAAACATTGTACTGTGTGAAATAAGCTCATTTGGTTCTAGGAATCAGTTGCTTTCCTACAAAGAAGGTTGAGTGCAGCAAGTTCAAACTTTCCTTGTTAATGTAATCTAAAAAGATGGCCAAGTTAGTAGATTCGCCTCATTTGTAAAGTAGTTTGTTGAGAAAACAAACATCTTCATTGCCGAACATTGTACTGTGTGAAATAAGCTCATTCGGTTCTAGGAATCAGTTGCTTTCCTACAAAGAAGGTTGAGTGCAGCAAGTTCAAACTTTCCTTGTTAATGTAATCTGAAAAGATGCACAACTTAGTAGATTGGCCTCATTTCTAAAGTAGTTTTTTTAGAAAACAAACATCTTCATTATCGAACACTGTACTGTGTGAAATAAGCTAATTCGATTCTAGGAATCAGTTGCTTTCCTACAAAGAAGGTTGAGTGCAGCAAGTTCAAACTTTCCTTGTTAATGTAAGCTAAAAAGATGGCCAAGTTAGTAGATTCGCCTCATTTGTAAAGTAGTTTGTTTAGAAAACAAACATCTTCATTGCCGAACATTGTACTGTGTGAAATAAGCTCATTCGGTTCTAGGAATCAGTTGCTTTCCTACAAAGAAGGTTGAGTGCAGCAAGTTCAAACTTTCCTTGTTAATGTAATCTGAAAAGATGCACAACTTAGTAGATTGGCCTCATTTCTAAAGTAGTTTGTTTAGAAAACAAACATCTTCATTACCGAACACTGTACTGTGTGAAATAAGCTAGTTCGATTCTAGGAATCAGTTGCTTTCCTACAAAGAAGGTTGAGTGCAGCAAGTTCAAACTTTCCTTGTTAATGTAATCTAAAAAGATGTACAAGTTAGTGGATTCGCCTCATTTCTAAAGTAGTTTCTTTAGAAAAGAAACATCTTCAGTACCGAACACTGTACTGTGTGAAATAAGTTAATTCGGTTCTAGGAATCAGTTGCTTTCCTACAAAGAAGGTTGAGTGCAGCAAGTTCAAACTTTCCTTGTTAATGTAATCTAAAAAGATGGCCAAGTTAGTAGATTCTCCTCATTTGTAAAGTAGTTTCTTTAGAAAACAAACAAATTCATTGCCAAACTTTGTACTTTGTGAAATGAGCTAATTCAGTTCTAGGAATCAGTTTACTTTCTACAAAGATGGTTGAGTTTAGCAAGTTCAAACTTTCCTTGTTAATGTAATCTGAAAAGATGTCCAAGTTAGTAGATTTGCCTCATTGGTAAAGTAGTTTGTTGAGAAAACAAACATCTTCATTGCCGAACATTGTACTGTGTGAAATAAAGCTAATTTAGTTCTAGAATTCAGTTGCTTTCCTACAAAGAAGGTTGAATGCAGCCAGTTCAAACTTTCCTTGTTAATGTAATCTAAAAAGATGCACAACTTAGTAGATTGGCCTCATTTCTAAAGTAGTTTCTTTAGAAAAGAAACATCTTCAGTACCGAACACTGTACTGTGAAAATGAGTTAATTCGGTTCTAGGAGTCAGTTTAATTTCTACAAAGATGGTTGAGTGCAGGAAGTTCAAACTTTCCTAGTTTGTGTAATCTAACAAGATGTACAAGTTAGTGGATTCGCCTCATTTCTAAAGTAGTTTCTTTAGAAAAGAAACATCTTCAGTTCTGAAAACTGTACTGTGTGAAATAAGTTAATTCGGTTCTAGGAATCAGTTTAATTTCTACAAAGAAGGTTTAGTGCAGCAAGTTCAAACTTTCCTTGTTAATGTAATCTAAAAAGATGGCCAAGTTAGTAGATTCGCCTCATTTGTAAAGTAGTTTGTTGAGAAAACAAACATCTTCATTGCCTAACATTGTACTGTGTGAAATAAGCTCATTCGGTTCTAGGAATCAGTTGCTTTCCTACAAAGAAGGTTGAGTGCAGCAAGTTCAAACTTTCCTTGTTAATGTAATCTAAAAAGATGGCCAAGTTAGTAGATTCGCCTCATTTGTAAAGTAGTTTGTTTAGAAAACAAACATCTTCATTGCCGAACATTGTACTGTGTGAAATAAGCTCATTCGGTTCTAGGAATCAGTTTAATTTCCTACAAAGAAGGTTGAGTGCAGCAAGTTCAAACTTTCCTTGTTAATGTAATCTGAAAAGATGCACAACGTTAGTAGATTGGCCTCATTTCTAAAGTAGTTTCTTTAGAAAACAAACATCTTCATTACCGAACACTGTACTGTGTGAAATAAGTTAATTCGGTTCTAGGAATCAGTTTAATTTCTACAAAGAAGGTTGAGTGCAGCAAGTTCAAACTTTCCTTGTTAATGTAATCTGAAAAGATGCACAACTTAGTAGATTGGCCTCATTTCTAAAGTAGTTTGTTTAGAAAACAAACATCTTCATTACCTAACACTGTACTGTGTGAAATAAGCTAATTCGATTCTAGGAATCAGTTGCTTTCCTACAAGAAGGTTGAGTGCAGCAAGTTCAAACTTTCCTTGTTTGTGTAATCTAAAAGATGTACAAGTTAGTGGATTCGCCTCATTTCTAAAGTAGTTTCTTTAGAAAACAAACATCTTCAGTACCGAACACTGTACTGTGTGAAATAAGTTAATTCGGTTCTAGGAATCAGTTTAATTTCTACAAAGAAGGTTGAGTGCAGCAAGTTCAAACTTTCCTTGTTAATGTAATCTGAAAAGATGCACAAATTAGTAGATTGGCCTCATTTCTAAAGTAGTTTGTTTAGAAAACAAACATCTTCATTACAGAACACTGTACTATGTGAAATAAGCTAGTTCGATTCTAGGAATCAGTTGCTTTCCTACAAAGAAGGTTGAGTGCAGCAAGTTCAAACTTTCCTTGTTAATGTAATCTAAAAAGATGTACAAGTTAGTGGATTCGCCTCATTTCTAAAGTAGTTTCTTTAGAAAAGAAACATCTTCAGTACCGAACACTGTACTGTGTGAAATAAGTTAATTCGCTTCTAGGAATCAGTTTAATTTCTACGAAGAAGGTTGAGTGCAGCAAGTTCAAACTTTCCTTGTTAATGTAATCTAAAAGATGGCCAAGTTAGAAGATTTGCCTCATTTCTAAAGTAGTTTGTTGAGAAAACAAACATCTTCATTGCGGAACATTGTACTGTGTGAAATAAGCTCATTCGGTTCTAGGAATCAGTTGCTTTCCTACAAAGAAGGTTGAGTGCAGCAAGTTCAAACTTTCCTTGTTAATGTAATCTAAAAAGATGGCCAAGTTAGTAGATTTGCCTCATTTGTAAAGTAGTTTGTTGAGAAAACAAACATCTTCATTGCCGAACATTGTACTGTGTGAAATAAGCTCATTCGGTTCTAGGAATCAGTTGCTTTCCTACAAAGAAGGTTGAGTGCAGCAAGTTCAAACTTTCCTTGTTAATGTAATCTGAAAAGATGCACAAGTTAGTAGATTGGCCTCATTTCTAAAGTAGTTTCTTTAGAAAACAAACATCTTCAGTACCGAACACTGTACTGTGTGAAATAAGTTAATTCGGTTCTAGGAATCAGTTTAATTTCTACAAAGAAGGTTGAGTGCAGCAAGTTCAAACTTTCCTTGTTAATGTAATCTAAAAGATGGCCAAGTTAGTAGATTCGCCTCATTTGTAAAGTAGTTTGTTGAGAAAACAAACATCTTCATTGCCGAACATTGTACTGTGTGAAATAAGCTCATTCGGTTCTAGGAATCAGTTGCTTTCCTACAAAGAAGGTTGAGTGCAGCAAGTTCAAACTTTCCTTGTTAATGTAATCTAAAAGATGGCCAAGTTAGTAGATTCGCCTCATTTGTAAAGTAGTTTGTTTAGAAAACAAACATCTTCATTTGTGTAATCTAACAAGATGTACTGTGTGAAATAAGCTCATTCGGTTCTAGGAATCAGTTGCTTTCTACAAAGAAGGTTGAGTGCAGCAAGTTCAAACTTTCCTTGTTAATGTAGTCTAAAAAGATGGCCAAGTTAGTAGATTCGCCTCATTTGTAAAGTAGTTTGATGAGAAAAAAACCATCTTCATTGCCGAACATTGTACTGTGTGAAATAAGCTCATTCGGTTCTAGGAATCAATTGCTTTCCTACAAAGAAGGTTGAGTGCAGCAAGTTCAAACTTTCCTTGTTAATGTAATCTGAAAAGATGCACAACTTAGTAGATTGGCCTCATTTCTAAAGTAGTTTCTTTAGAAAACAAACATCTTCATTACCGAACACTGTACTGTGTGAAATAAGCTAATTCGGTTCTAGGAATCAGTTTAATTTCTACAAAGAAGGTTGAGTGCAGCAAGTTCAAACTTTCCTTGTTAATGTAATCTAAAAAGATGGCCAAGTTAGTAGATTCGCCTCATTTGTAAAGTAGTTTGTTGAGAAAACAAACATCTTCATTACCGAACACTGTACTGTGTGAAATAAGCTAATTTGGTTCTAGGAATCAGTTTAATTCCTACAAAGAAGGTTGAGTGCAGCAAGTTCAAACTTTCCTTGTTAATGTAATCTAAAAAGATGGCCAAGTTAGTAGATTCGCCTCATTTGTAAAGTAGTTTGTTGAGAAAACAAACATCTTCATTGCCGAACATTGTACTGTGTGAAATAAGCTCATTCGGTTCTAGGAATTAGTTGCTTTCCTACAAAGAAGGTTGAGTGCAGCAAGTTCAAACTTTCCTTGTTAATGTAATCTGAAAAGATGCACAAGTTAGTAGATTGGCCTCATTTCTAAAGTAGTTTGTTTAGAAAACAAACATCTTCATTACCGAACACTGTACTGTGTGAAATAAGCTAATTCGGTTCTAGGAATCAGTTGCTTTCCTACAAAGAAGGTTGAGTGCAGCAAGTTCAAACTTTCCTTGTTAATGTAATCTAAAAAGATGGCCAAGTTAGTAGATTCGCCTCATTTGTAAAGTAGTTTGTTGAGAAAACAAACATCTTCATTGCCGAACATTGTACTGTGTGAAATAAGCTCATTCGGTTCTAGGAATCAGTTGCTTTCCTACAAAAAGAAGGTTGAGTGCAGCAAGTTCAAACTTTCCTTGTTAATGTAATCTGAAAAGATGCACAACTTAGTAGATTGGCCTCATTTCTAAAGTAGTTTGTTTAGAAAACAAACATCTTCATTACCAAACACTGTACTGTGTGAAATGAGCTAGTTCGATTCTAGGAATCAGTTGCTTTCCTACAAAGAAGGTTGAGTGCAGCAAGTTCAAACTTTCCTTGTTAATGTAATCTAACAAGATGTACAAGTTAGTGGATTCGCCTCATTTCTAAAGTAGTTTCTTTAGAAAACAAACATCTTCATTACCGAACACTGTACTGTGTGAAATAAGTTAATTCGGTTCTAGGAATCAGTTGCTTTCCTACAAAGAAGGTTGAGTGCAGCAAGTTCAAACTTTCCTTGTTAATGTAATCTAAAAAGATGGCCAAGTTAGTAGATTCGCCTCATTTGTAAAGTAGTTTCTTTAGAAAACAAACATCTAAATTGCCAAACTTTGTACTTTGTGAAATGAGCTAATTCAGTTCTAGGAATCAGTTTACTTTCTACAAAGATGGTTGAGTTTAGCAAGTTCAAACTTTCCTTGTTAATGTAATCTGAAAAGATGTCCAAGTTAGTAGATTTGCCTCATTTGTAAAGTAGTTTGTTGAGAAAACAAACATCTTCATTGCCGAACATTGTACTGTGTGAAATAAGCTAATTTAGTTCTAGAAATCAGTTGCTTTCCTACAAAGAAGGTTGAATGCAGCCAGTTCAAACTTTCCTTGTTAATGTAACCTAAAAAGATGCACAACTTAGTAGATTGGCCTCATTTCTAAAGTAGTTTCTTTAGAAAACAAACATCTTCAGTACCGAACACTGTACTGTGTGAAATGAGTTAATTCGGTTCTAGGAATCAGTTTAATTTCTACAAAGATGGTTGAGTGCAGGAAGTTCAAACTTTCCTTGTTTGTGTAATCTAAAAAGATGTACAAGTTAGTGGATTCGCCTCATTTCTAAAGTAGTTTCTTTAGAAAACAAACATCTTCAGTACTGAACACTGTACTGTGTGAAATAAGTTAATTCGGTTCTAGGAATCAGTTTAATTTCTACAAAGAAGGTTGAGTGCAGCAAGTTCAAACTTTCCTTGTTAATGTAATCTAAAAAGATGGCCAAGTTAGTAGATTCGCCTCATTTGTAAAGTAGTTTGTTGAGAAAACAAACATCTTCATTGCCGAACATTGTACTGTGTGAAATAAGCTCATTCGGTTCTAGGAATCAGTTGCTTTCCTACAAAGAAGGTTGAGTGCAGCAAGTTCAAACTTTCCTTGTTAATGTAATCTAAAAAGATGGCCAAGTTAGTAGATTCGCCTCATTTCTAAATTAGTTTGTTTAGAAAACAAACATGTTCATTGCCGAACACTGTACTGTGTGAAATAAGCTAATTCGGTTCTAGGAATCAGTTGCTTTCCTACAAAGAAGGTTGAGTGCAGCAACTTCAAACTTTCCTTGTTAATGTAATCTAAAAAAGATGGCCAAGTTAGTAGATTGGCCTCATTTCTAAAGTAGTTTGTTTAGAAAACAAACATCTTCATTACCGAACACTGTACTGTGTGAAATAAGTTAATTCGGTTCTAGGAATCAGTTTAATTTCTACAAAGAAGGTTGAGTGCAGCAAGTTCAAACTTTCCTTGTTAATGTAATCTAAAAAGATGCACAAGTTAGTAGATTGGCCTCATTTGTAAAGTAGTTTTGTTTAGAAAACAAACATCTTCATTACCAACACTGTACTGTGTGAAATAAGCTAATTCGATTCTAGGAATCAGTTTGCTTTCCTACAAAGAAGGTTGAGTGCAGCAAGTTCAAACTTTCCTTGTTAATGTAATCTAAAAGATGTACAAGTTAGTAGATTCGCCTCATTTCTAAAGTAGTTTCTTTAGAAAACAAACATCTTCATTACCGAACACTGTACTGTGTGAAATAAGCTAATTCGGTTCTAGGAATCAGTTTAATTTCTACAAAGAAGGTTGAGTGCAGCAAGTTCAAACTTTCCTTGTTAATGTAATCTGAAAAGATGCACAAGTTAGTAGATTGGCCTCATTTCTAAAGTAGTTTGTTTAGAAAACAAACATCTTCATTACCGAACACTGTACTGTGTGAAATAAGCTATTTCGATTCTAGGAATCAGTTGCTTTCCTACAAAGAAGGTTGAGTGCAGCAAGTTCAAACTTTCCTTGTTAATGTAATCTAAAAAGATGTACAAGTTAGTAGATTCGCCTCATTTCTAAAGTAGTTTCTTTAGAAAACAAACATCTTCATTACCGAACACTGTACTGTGTGAAATAAGCTAATTCGCTTCTAGGAATCAGTTTAATTTCTACAAAGAAGGTTGAGTGCAGCAAGTTCAAACTTTCCTTGTTAATGTAATCTAAAAAAGATGGCCAAGTTAGAAGATTCGCCTCATTTCTAAAGTAGTTTGTTGAGAAAACAAACATCTTCATTGCCGAACATTGTACTGTGTGAAATAAGCTCATTCGGTTCTAGGAATCAGTTGCTTTCCTACAAAGAAGGTTGAGTGCAGCAAGTTCAAACTTTCCTTGTTAATGTAATCTAAAAAGATGGCCAAGTTAGTAGATTCGCCTCATTTGTAAAGTAGTTTGTTGAGAAAACAAACATCTTCATTGCCCGAACATTGTACTGTGTGAAATAAGCTCATTCGGTTCTAGGAATCAGTTGCTTTCTACAAAAAAGTTGAGTGCAGCAAGTTCAAACTTTCCTTGTTAATGTAATCTGAAAAAGATGCACAACGTAGTAGATTGGCCTCATTTCTAAAGTAGTTTCTTTAGAAAACAAACATCTTCATTACCGAACACTGTACTGTGTGAAATAAGTTAATTCGGTTCTAGGAATCAGTTTAATTTCTACAAAGAAGGTTGAGTGCAGCAAGTTCAAACTTTCCTTGTTAATGTAATCTAAAAAAGATGGCCAAGTTAGTAGATTCGCCTCATTTGTAAAGTAGTTTGTTGAGAAAACAAACATCTTCATTGCCCAACATTGTACTGTGTGAAATAAGCTCATTCGGTTCTAGGAATCAGTTGCTTTCCTACAAAGAAGGTTGAGTGCAGCAAGTTCAAACTTTCCTTGTTAATGTAATCTGAAAAAGATGCACAACTTAGTAGATTGGCCTCATTTCTAAAGTAGTTTGTTTAGAAAACAAACATCTTCATTACCGAACACTGTACTGTGTGAAATAAGCTAGTTCAATTCTAGGAATCAGTTGCTTTCCTACAAAGAAGGTTGAGTGCAGCAAGTTCAAACTTTCCTTGTTAATGTAATCTAAAAAGATGTACAAGTTAGTGGATTCGCCTCATTTCTAAAGTAGTTTCTTTAGAAAACAAACATCTTCATTAACGAACACTGTACTGTGTGAAATAAGTTAATTCGATTCTAGGAATCAGTTGCTTTCCTACAAAGAAGGTTGAGTGCAGCAAGTTCAAACTTTCCTTGTTAATGTAATCTAAAAGATGGCCAAGTTAGTAGATTGGCCTCATTTGTAAAGTAGTTTGTTTAGAAAAACAAACATCTTCATTGCCGAACATTGTACTGTGTGAAATAAGCTCATTCGATTCTAGGAATCAGTTTAATTTCCTACAAAGAAGGTTGAGTGCAGCAAGTTCAAACTTTCCTTGTTAATGTAATCTGAAAAGATGCACAACGTAGTAGATTGGCCTCATTTCTAAAGTAGTTTGTTTAGAAAACAAACATCTTCATTACCGAACACTGTACTGTGTGAAATAAGCTAATTCGGTTCTAGGAATCAGTTTAATTTCTACAAAGAAGGTTGAGTGCAGCAAGTTCAAACTTTCCTTGTTAATGTAATCTAAAAGATGTACAAGTTAGTAGATTGGCCTCATTTCTAAAGTAGTTTCTTTAGAAAACAAACATCTTCATTACCGAACACTGTACTGTGTGAAATAAGTTAATTCGGTTCTAGGAATCAGTTTAATTTCTACAAAGAAGGTTGAGTGCAGCAAGTTCAAACTTTCCTTGTTAATGTAATCTAAAAGATGGCCAAGTTAGTAGATTCGCCTCATTTGTAAAGTAGTTTGTTGAGAAAACAAACATCTTCATTGCCAAACATTGTACTGTGTGAAATAAGCTCATTCAGTTCTAGGAATCAGTTGCTTTCCTACAAAGAAGGTTGAGTGCAGCAAGTTCAAACTTTCCTTGTTAATGTAATCTGAAAACATGCACAACGTAGTAGATTGGCCTCATTTCTAAAGTAGTTTCTTTAGAAAACAAACATCTTCATTACCGAACACTGTACTGTGTGAAATAAGTTAATTCGCTTCTAGGAATCAGTTTAATTTCTACGAAGAAGGTTGAGTGCAGCAAGTTCAAACTTTCCTTGTTAATGTAATCTAAAAAGATGGCCAAGTTAGTAGATTCGCCTCATTTGTAAAGTAGTTTGTTGAGAAAACAAACATCTTCATTGCCGAACATTGTACTGTGTGAAATAAGCTCATTCGGTTCTAGGAATCAGTTGCTTTCCTACAAAGAAGGTTGAGTGCAGCAAGTTCAAACTTTCCTTGTTAATGTAATCTGAAAAGATGCACAAGTTAGTAGATTGGCCTCATTTCTAAAGTAGTTTGTTTAGAAAACAAACATCTTCATTACCGAACACTGTACTGTGTGAAATAAGCTAGTTCGATTCTAGGAATCAGTTGCTTTCCTACAAAGAAGGTTGAGTGCAGCAAGTTCAAACTTTCCTTGTTAATGTAATCTAAAAGATGTACAAGTTAGTAGATTCGCCTCATTTCTAAAGTAGTTTCTTTAGAAAACAAACATCTTCATTGCCGAACACTGTACTGTGTGAAATAAGTTAATTCGCTTGTAGGAATCAGTTTAATTTCTAAGAAGAAGGTTGAGTGCAGCAAGTTCAAACTTTCCTTGTTAATGTAATCTAAAAAGATGGCCAAGTTAGAAGATTCGCCTCATTTGTAAAGTACTTTGTTTGTTGAGAAAACAAACATCTCCATTGCCGAACATTGTACTGTGTGAAATAAGCTCATTCGTTTCTTGGAATCAGTTGCTTTCCTACAAAGAAGGTTGAGTGCAGCAAGTTCAAACTTTCCTTGTTAATGTAATCTAAAAAGATGGCCAAGTTAGTAGATTCGCCTCATTTGTAAAGTAGTTTGTTGAGAAAACAAACATCTTCATTGCCCGAACATTGTACTGTGTGAAATAAGCTCATTCGGTTCTAGGAATCAGTTGCTTTCCTACAAAGAAGGTTGAGTGCAGCAAGTTCAAACTTACCTTGTTAATGTAATCTAAAAAGATGGCCAAGTTAGTAGATTGGCCTCATTTCTAAAGTAGTTTCTTTAGAAAACAAACATCTTCAATACCGAACACTGTACTGTGTGAAATAAGCTAATTCGGTTCTAGGAATCAGTTGCTTTCCTACAAAGAAGGTTGAGTGCAGCAAGTTCAAACTTTCCTTGTTAATGTAATCTAAAAAGATGGCCAAGTTAGTAGATTCGCCTCATTTGTAAAGTAGTTTGTTGAGAAAACAAACATCTTCATTGCCGAACATTGTACTGTGTGAAATAAGCTCATTCGGTTCTAGGAATCAGTTGCTTTCCTACAAAGAAGGTTGAGTGCAGCAAGTTCAAACTTTCCTTGTTAATGTAATCTGAAAAGATGCACAACTTAGTAGATTGGCCTCATTTCTAAAGTAGTTTGTTTAGAAAACAAACATCTTCATTACCGAACACTGTACTATGTGAAATGAGCTAGTTCGATTCTAGGAATCACTTGCTTTCCTACGAAGAAGGTTGAGTGCAGCAAGTTCAAACTTTCCTACTTTGTGTAATCTAACAAGATGTACAAGTTAGTGGATTCGCCTCATTTCTAAAGTAGTTTCTTTAGAAAACAAACATCTTCAGTACCGAACACTGTACTGTGTGAAATAAGTTAATTAAGCTTCTAGGAATCAGTTTAATTTCTACTAAGAAGGTTGAGTGCAGCAAGTTCAAACTTTCCTTGTTAATGTAATCTCAAAAGATGGCCAAGTTAGAACATTCGCCTCATTTGTAAAGTACTTTGTTGAGAAAACAAACATCTTCATTGCCGAACATTGTACTGTGTGAAATAAGCTCATTCGGATCTAGGAATCAGTTGCTTTCCTACAAAGAAGGTTGAGTGCAGCAACTTCAAACTTTCCTCGTTAATGTAATCTAAAAAGATGGCCAAGTCAGTAGATTCACGTCATTTGTAAAGTAGCTTGTTGAGAAAACAAACATCTTCATTACCGAACATTGTACTGTGTGAAATAAGCTCATTCGGTTCTAGGAATCAGTTGCTTTCCTACAAAGAAGGTTGACTGCAGCAAGTTCAAACTTTGCTTGTTAATGTAATCTGAAAAGATGCACAAGTTAGTAGATTGGCCTCATTTCTAAAGTAGTTTCTTTAGAAAAAACAAACATCTTCATTACCGAACACTGTACTGTGTGAAATAAGTTAATTCGTTCTAGGAATCAGTTTAATTTCTACAAAGAAGGTTGAGTGCAGCAAGTTCAAACTTTCCTTGTTAATGTAATCTGAAAAGATGGACAACTTAGTAGATTGGCCTCATTTCTAAAGTAGTTTGTTTAGAAAACAAACATCTTCATTGCCGAACACTGTACTGTGTGAAATAAGCTAGTTCGATTCTAGGAATCAGTTGCTTTCCTACAAAGAAGGTTGAGTGCAGCAAGTTCAAACTTTCCTTGTTAATGTAATCTAAAAAGATGTACAAGTTAGTAGATTCGCCTCATTTCTAAAGTAGTTTCTTTAGAAAAACAAACATCTTCATTACCAAACACTGTACTGTGTGAAATAAGTTAATTAAGCTTCTAGGAATCAGTTTAATTTCTACAAAGAAGGTTGAGTGCAGCAAGTTCAAACTTTCCTTGCTAATGTAATCTCAAAAGATGGCCAAGTTAGAAGATTCGCCTCATTTGTTAAGTACTTTGTTGAGAAAACAAACATCTTCAATGCCGAACATTGTACTGTGTGAAATAAGCTCATTAGGTTCTAGGAATCAGTTGCTTTCCTACAAAGAAGGTTGAGTGCAGCAAGTTCAAACTTTCCTTGTTAATGTAATCTAAAAAGATGGCGAAGTTAGTAGATTCGACTCATTCGTAAAGTACTTTGTTGAGAAAACAAACATCTTCATTCCTGAACATTGTACTGTGTGAAATAAGCTCATTCGGTTCTAGGAATCAGTTGCTTTCCTACAAAGAAGGTTGAGTGCAGCAAGTTCAAACTTTCCTTGTTAATGTAATCTGAAAAGATACACAACGTAGTAGATTGGCCTCATTTCTAAAGTAGTTTCTTTAGAAAAAACAAACATCTTCAGTACTGAACACTGTACTGTGTGAAATAAGTTAATTCGGTTTCTAGGAATCAGTTTAATTTCTACAAAGAAGGTTGAGTGCAGCAAGTTCAAACTTTCCTTGTTAATGTAATCTAAAAGATGCACCAAGTTAGTAGATTGGCCTCATTTCTAAAGTAGTTTCTTTAGAAAACAAACATCTTCAGTACCGAACACTGTACTGTGTGAAATAAGTTAATTCGGTTCTAGGAATCAGTTTAATTTCTACAAAGAAGGTTGAGTGCAGCAAGTTCAAACTTTCCTTGTTAATGTAATCTAAAAAGATGGCCAAGTTAGAAGATTCGCTCATTTGTAAAGTAGTTTGTTGAGAAAACAAACATCTTCATTGCCGAACATTGTACTGTGTGAAATAAGCTCATTCGGTTCTAGGAATCAGTTGCTTTCCTACAAAGAAGGTTGAGTGCAGCAAGTTCAAACTTTCCTTGTTAATGTAATCTGAAAAGATGCACAACTTAGTAGATTGGCCTCATTTCTAAAGTAGTTTGTTTAGAAAACAAACATCTTCATTACGAACACTGTACTATGTGTGAAATAAGCTAGTTCGATTCTAGGAATCAGTTGCTTTCCTACAAAGAAGGTTGAGTGCAGCAAGTTCAAACTTTCCTTGTTAATGTAATCTAAAAAGATGTACAAGTTAGTGGATTCGCCTCATTTCTAAAGTAGTTTCTTTAGAAAACAAACATCTTCAGTACCGAACACTGTACTGTGTGAAATAAGTTAATTCGGTTCTAGGAATCAGTTTAATTTCTACAAAGAAGGTTGAGTGCAGCAAGTTCAAACTTTCCTTGTTAATGTAATCTCAAAAGATGGCCAAGTTAGAAGATTCGCCTCATTTGTAAAGTACTTTGTTGAGAAAACAAACATCTTCATTGCCGAACATTGTACTGTGTGAAATAAGCTCATTTGGTTCTAGGAATCAGTTGCTTTCCTACAAAGAAGGTTGAGTGCAGCAAGTTCAAACTTTCCTTGTTAATGTAATCTAAAAAGATGTCCAAGTTAGTAGATTCGCCTCATTTGTAAAGTAGTTTGTTGAGAAAACAAACATCTTCATTGCCGAACACTGTACTGTGTGAAATAAGCTAATTCGGTTCTAGGAATCAGTTGCTTTCCTACAAAGAAGGTTGAGTGCAGCAAGTTCAAACTTTCCTTGTTAATGTAATCTGAAAAGATGCACAACGTAGTAGATTGGCCTCATTTCTAAAGTAGTTTCTTTAGAAAACAAACATCTTCATTACCGAACACTGTACTGTGTGAAATAAGCTATTTCGGTTCTAGGAATCAGTTGCTTTCCTACAAAGAAGGTTGAGTGCAGCAAGTTCAAACTTTCCTTGTTAATGTAATCTAAAAAGAACTCCAAGTTAGTAGATTCGCCTCATTTGTAAAGTAGTTTGTTGAGAAAACAAACATCTTCATTGCCGAACATTGTACTGTGTGAAATAAGCTAATTCGGTTCTAGGAATCAGTTGCTTTCCTACAAAGAAGGTTGAGTGCAGCAAGTTCAAACTTTCCTTGTTAATGTAATCTAAAAAGATGGCCAAGTTAGTAGATTCGACTCATTTGTAAAGTAGTTTGTTGAGAAAACAAACATCTTCATTGCCAAACATTGTACTGTGTGAAATAAGCTCATTCGGTTCTAGGAATCAGTTGTTTTCCTACAAAGAAGGTTGAGTGCAGCAAGTTCAAACTTTCCTTGTTAATGTAATCTAAAAAAGATGGCCAAGTTAGTAGATTCGACTCATTTGTAAAGTAGTTTGTTGAGGAAACAAACATCTTCATTGCCGAACATTGTACTGTGTGAAATAAGCTCATTCGGTTCTAGGAATCAGTTGCTTTCCTACGAAGAAGGTTGAGTGCAGCAAGTTCAAACTTTCCTTGTTAATGTAATCTGAAAAGATGCACAACGTAGTAGATTGGCCTCATTTCTAAAGTAGTTTCTTTAGAAAAAAACATCTTCATTACCGAACACTGTACTGTGTGAAATAAGTTAATTTGCTTCTAGGAATCAGTTTAATTTCTACACAAAGAAGGTTGAGTGCAGCAAGTTCAAACTTTCCTTGTTAATGTAATCTAAAAAGATGCCAAGTTAGAAGATTTCGCCTCATTTGTAAAGTACTTTGTTTGAAAACAAACATCTTCATTCCCGAACATTGTACTGTGTGAAATAAGCTCATTCGGTTCTAGGAATCAGTTGCTTTCCTACAAAGAAGGTTGAGTGCAGCAAGTTCAAACTTTCCTTGTTAATGTAATCTAAAAAGAAGGCCAAGTTAGAAAAGAAAAGATGCACAACGTAGTAGATTGGCCTCATTTTTAAAGTAGTTTGTTGAGAAAACAAACATCTTCATTGCTGAACATTGTACTGTGTGAAATAAGCTCATTCGGTTCTAGGAATCAGTTGCTTTCCTACAAAGAAGGTTGAGTGCAGCAAGTTCAAACTTTCCTTGTTAATGTAATCTGAAAAGATGCACAACTTAGTAGATTGGCCTCATTTCTAAAGTAGTTTGTTTAGAAAACAAACATCTTCATTACCGAACACTGTACTATGTGAAATGAGCTAGTTCGATTCTAGGAATCACTTGCTTTCCCTAAAGAAGGTTGAGTGCAGCAAGTTCAAACTTTCCTACTTAATGTAATCTAAAAAGATGTAAAAGTTAGTGTATTCGACTCATTTCTAAAGTAGTTTCTTTAGAAAAGAAACATCTTCATTACCGAACACTGTACTGTGTGAAATAAGTTAATTCGGTTCTAGGAATCAGTTTAATTTCTACAAAGAAGGTTGAGTGCAGCAAGTTCAAACTTTCCTTGTTAATGTAATCTGAAAAGATGCACAACTTAGTAGATTGGCCTCATTTCTAAAGTAGTTTGTTTAGAAAACAAACATCTTCATTACGAACACTGTACTGTGTGAAATAAGCTCAGTTCGATTCTAGGAATCAGTTTAATTTCCTACAAAGAAGGTTGAGTGCAGCAAGTTCAAACTTTCCTTGTTAATGTAATCTAAAAAGATGTACAAGTTAGTGGATTCGCCTCATTTCTAAAGTAGTTTCTTTAGAAAACAAACATCTTCATTACCGAACACTGTACTGTGTGAAATAAGCTAATTCGGTTCTAGGAATCAGTTTAATTTCACAAAGAAGGTTGAGTGCAGCAAGTTCAAACTTTCCTTGTTAATGTAATCTCAAAAGATGGCAAAGTTAGTAGATTCACCTCATTTGTAAAGTAGTTTGTTGAGAAAACAAACATCTTCATTGCCGAACATTGTACTGTGTGAAATAAGCTCATTCGGTTCTAGGAATCAGTTTAATTTCCTACAAAGAAGGTTGAGTGCAGCAAGTTCAAACTTTCCTTGTTAATGTAATCTAAAAAGATGGCCAAGTTAGTAGATTCGCCTCATTTGTAAAGTAGTTTGTTGAGAAAACAAACATCTTCATTGCCGAACATTGTACTGTGTGAAATAAGCTCATTCGGTTCTAGGAATCAGTTGCTTTCCTACAAAGAAGGTTGAGTGCAGCAAGTTCAAACTTTCCTTGTTAATGTAATCTAAAAAGATGGCCAAGTTAGTAGATTCGACTCATTTGTAAAGTAGTTTGTTGAGAAAACAAACATCTTCATTGCCGAACATTGTACTGTGTGAAATAAGCTCATTCGGTTCTAGGAATCAGTTGCTTTCCTACAAAGAAGGTTGAGTGCAGCAAGTTCAAACTTTCCTTGTTAATGTAATCTGAAAAGATGCACAACGTTAGTAGATTGGCCTCATTTCTAAAGTAGTTTCTTTAGAAAAAAACATCTTCATTACCGAACACTGTACTGTGTGAAATAAGCTAATTAATTCTAGGAATCAGTTTAATTTCTACAAAGAAGGTTGAGTGCAGCAAGTTCAAACTTTCCTTGTTAATGTAATCTAAAAAGATGGCCAAGTTAGTACATTCGCCTCATTTCTAAAGTAGTTTCTTTAGAAAACAAACATCTTCAGTACCTAACACTGTACTGTGTGAAATAAGTTAATTCGGTTCTAGGAATCAGTTTAATTTCTACGAAGAAGGTTGAGTGCAGCAAGTTCAAACTTTCCTTGTTAATGTAATCTAAAAAGATGGCCAAGTTAGAAGATTCGCCTCATTTGTAAAGTACTTTGTTGAGAAAACAAACATCTTCATTGCCGAACATTGTACTGTGTGAAATAAGCTCATTCGGTTCTAGGAATCAGTTGCTTTCCAACAAAGAAGTTTGAGTGCAGCAAGTTCAAACTTTCCTTGTTAATGTAATCTGAAAAGATGCACAACTTAGTAGATTGGCCTCATTTCTAAAGTAGTTTGTTTAGAAAACAAACATCTTCATTACCGAACACTGTACTATGTGAAATGAGCTAGTTCGATTCTAGGAATCACTTGCTTTCCTACAAAGAAGGTTGAGTGCAGCAAGTTCAAACTTTCCTTGTTAATGTAATCTAACAAGATGTACAAGTTAGTGGATTCGCCTCATTTCTAAAGTAGTTTCTTTAGAAAAACAAACATCTTCAGTACCGAACACTGTACTGTGTGAAATAAGTTAATTCGGTTCTAGGAATCAGTTTAATTTCTACAAAGAAGGTTGAGTGCAGCAAGTTCAAACTTTCCTTGTTAATGTAATCTCAAAAGATGGCCAAGTTAGAACATTCGCCTCATTTGTAAAGTAGTTTGTTGAGAAAACAAACATCTTCATTGCCGAACATTGTACTGTGTGAAATAAGCTCATTCAGTTCTAGGAATCAGTTGCTTTCCTACAAAGAAGGTTGAGTGCAGCAAGTTCAAACTTTCCTTGTTAATGTAATCTGAAAAGATGCACAACGTTAGTAGATTGGCCTCATTTCTAAAGTAGTTTGTTTAGAAAACAAACATCTTCATTACCGAACATTGTACTGTGTGAAATAAGCTTAATTCGATTCTAGGAATCAGTTTAATTTCTACAAAGAAGGTTGAGTGCAGCAAGTTCAAACTTTCCTTGTTAATGTAATCTGAAAAGATGCACAAGTTAGTACATTGGCCTCATTTCTAAAGTAGTTTCTTTAGAAAAACAAACATCTTCAGTACCAAACACTGTACTGTGTGAAATAAGTTAATTCGATTCTAGGAATCAGTTTAATTTCTTGAAGAAGGTTGAGTGCAGCAAGTTCAAACTTTCCTTGTTAATGTAATCTGAAAAAGATGGCCAAGTTAGTAGATTCGCCTCATTTGTAAAGTACTTTGTTGAGAAAACAAACATCTTCATTGCGAACATTGTACTGTGTGAAATAAGCTCATTCGGTTCTAGGAATCAGTTGCTTTCCTACAAAGAAGGTTGAGTGCAGCAAGTTCAAACTTTCCTTGTTAATGTAATCTGAAAAAGATGCACAACTTAGTAGATTGGCCTCATTTCTAAAGTAGTTTGCTGAGAAAACAAACATCTTCATTACAGAACACTGTACTATGTGAAATGAGCTAGTTCGATTCTAGGAATCACTTGCTTTCCTACGAAGAAGGTTGAGTGCAGCAAGTTCAAACTTTCCTACTTTGTGTAATCTAACAAGATGTACAAGTTAGTCTATTCGCCTCATTTCTAAAGTAGTTTCTTTAGAAAAGAAACATCTTCAGTACCGAACACTGTACTGTGTGAAATAAGTTAATTAAGCTTCTAGGAATCAGTTTAATTTCTACAAGAAGAAGTTGAGTGCAGCAAGTTCAAACTTTCCTTGTTAATGTAATCTCAAAAGATGGCCAAGTTAGAAGATTCGCCTCATTTGTAAAGTAGTTTGTTGAGAAAACAAACATCTTCATTGCCGAACATTGTACTGTGTGAAATAAGCTCATTCGGTTCTAGGAATCAGTTGCTTTCCTACAAAGAAGGTTGAGTGCAGCAAGTTCAAACTTTCCTTGTTAATGTAATCTCCAAAAGATGGCCAAGTTAGTAGATTCGCCTCATTTGTAAAGTAGTTTGTTGAGGAAACAAACATGTTCATTGCCGAACATTGTACTGTGTGAAATAAGCTCATTCGGTTCTAGGAATCAGTTGCTTTCCTACAAAGAAGGTTGAGTGCAGCAAGTTCAAACTTTCCTTGTTAATGTAATCTGAAAAGATGCACAACGTTAGTAGATTGGCCTCATTTCTAAAGTAGTTTCTTTAGAAAAAACATCTTCAGTACCGAACACTGTACTGTGTGAAATAAGTTAATTCGCTTCTAGGAATCAGTTTAATTTCTACGAAGAAGGTTGAGTGCAGCAAGTTCAAACTTTCCTTGTTAATGTAATCTGAAAAGATGCACAACATAGTAGATTGGCCTCATTTCTAAAGTAGTTTCTTTAGAAAAACAAACATCTTCAGTACTGAACACTGTACTGTGTGAAATAAGTTAATTCGCATCTAGGAATCAGTTTAATTTCTACAAAGAAGGTTGAGTGCAGCAAGTTCAAACTTTCCTTGTTAATGTAATCTCAAAAAGATGGCCAAGTTAGAAGATTCGCCTCATTTGTAAAGTACTTTGTTGAGAAAACAAACATCTTCATTGCGAACATTGTACTGTGTGAAATAAGCTCATTCGGTTCTAGGAATCAGTTGCTTTCCTACAAAGAAGGTTGAGTGCAGCAAGTTCAAACTTTCCTTGTTAATGTAATCTAAAAAAGATGCACAAGTTAGTAGATTGGCCTCATTTCTAAAGTAGTTTCTTTAGAAAACAAACATCTTCAGTACCGAACACTGTACTGTGTGAAATAAGTTAATTCGATTCTAGGAATCAGTTTAATTTCTACAAAGAAGGTTGAGTGCAGCAAGTTCAAACTTTCCTTGTTAATGTAATCTCAAAAGATGGCCAAGTTAGAAGATTCGACTCATTTGTAAAGTAGTTTGTTGAGAAAACAAACATCTTCATTGCCTAACATTGTACTGTGTGAAATAAGCTCATTCGGTTCTAGGAATCAGTTGCTTTCCTACAAAGAAGGTTGAGTGCAGCAAGTTCAAACTTTCCTTGTTAATGTAATCTAAAAAGATGGCCAAGTTAGTAGATTCACCTCATTTGTAAAGTAGTTTTTTTAGAAAACAAACATCTTCATTGCCGAACATTGTACTGTGTAAAATAAGCTCATTCGGATCTAGGAATCAGTTGCTTTCCTACAAAGAAGGTTGAGTGCAGCAAGTTCAAACTTTCCTTGTTAATGTAATCTGAAAAGATGCACAACTTAGTAGATTTGGCCTCATTTCTAAAGTAGTTTGTTTAGAAAACAAACATCTTCATTTCAGAACACTGTACTATGTGAAATAAGCTAATTCGATTCTAGGAATCAGTTTAATTTCTACAAAGAAGGTTGAGTGCAGCAAGTTCAAACTTTCCTTGTTAATGTAATCTAACAAGATGTACAACATAGTAGATTGGCCTCATTTCTAAAGTAGTTTCTTTAGAAAAGAAACATCTTCAGTTCCGAACACTGTACTGTGTGAAATAAGTTAATTCAGTTCTAGGAATCAGTTTAATTTCTACAAAGAAGGTTGAGTGCAGCAAGTTCAAACTTTCCTTGTTAATGTAATCTCAAAAGATGGCCAAGTTAGTAGATTCGCCTCATTTGTAAAGTACTTTGTTGAGAAAACAAACATCTTCATTGCCGAACATTGACTGTGTGAAATAAGCTCATTCGGATCTAGGAATCAGTTGCATTCTAACAAAGAAGGTTGAGTGCAGTAAGTTCAAACTTTCCTTGTTAATGTAACCTGAAAAGATGCACAATGTAGTAGATTGGCCTGATTTCTAAAGTAGTTTGTTTAGAAAACAAACATCTTCATTACCAAACACTGTGCTATGAGAAATGAGCTAGTTCGATTCTAGGAATCACTTGCTTTCCTACAAAGAAGGTTGAGTGCAGCAAGTTCAAACTTTCCTAGTTTGTGTATTCTAACAAGATGTACAAGTTAGTGGATTGGCCTCTTTTCTAAAGTACTTTCTTTAGAAAAGAAACATCTTCAGTACCGAACACTGTACTGTGTGAAATAAGTTAATTTGCTTCTAGGAATCTGTTGCTTTCCTACAAAGGAGGTTGAGTGCAGCAAGTTCAAACGTTCCTTGTTAATGTTATCTAAAAAGATGGCCAAGTTAGTAGATTCGACTCATTTGTAAAGTAGTTTGTTGAGAAAACAAACATCTTCATTGCCGAACATTGTACTGTGTGAAATAAGCTCATTCGGTTCTAGGAATCAGTTGCTTTCCTACAAAGAAGGTTGAGTGCCACAAGTTCAAACTTTCCTTGTTAAGGTTATCTGAAAAGATGCTCAACGTAGTAGATTGGCCTCATTTCTAAAGTAGTTTCTTTAGAAAACAAACATCTTCATTACCGAACACTGTACTGTGTGAAATAAGTTAATTCGCTTCTAGGAATCAGTTTAATTTCTACGAAGAAGGTTGAGTGCAGCAAGTTCAAACTTTCCTTGTTAATGTAATCTGAAAAGATGCACAACTTAGTAGATTGGCCTCATTTCTAAAGTAGTTTGTTTAGAAAACAAACATCTTCATTACTGAACACTGTACTATGTGAAATGAGCTAGTTTGATTCTAGGAATCACTTGCTTTCCTACGAAGAAGGTTGAGTGCAGCAAGTTCAAACTTTCCTTGTTTGTGTAATCTAACAAGATGTACAAGTTAGTGGATTCGCCTCATTTCTAAAGTAGTTTCTTTAGAAAAAGAAACATCTTCAGTACCGAACACTGTACTGTGTGAAATAAGTTAATTCGGTTCTAGGAATCAGTTTAATTTCTCTGAAGAAGGTTGAGTGCAGCAAGTTCAAACTTTCCTTGTTAATGTAATCTGAAAAGATGCACAATTTAGTAGATTGGCCTCATTTCTAAAGAAGTTTATTTAGAAAACAAACATCTTCATTACCGAACACTGTACTATGTGAAATGAGCTAGTTCGATTCTAGGAATCACTTGCTTTCCTACAAAGAAGGTTGAGTGCAGCAAGTTCAAACTTTCCTTGTTAATGTAATCTAACAAGATGTACAAGTTAGTGGATTCTCCTCATTTCTAAAGTAGTTTCTTTAGAAAAGAAACATCTTCAGTACCGAACACTGTACTGTGTGAAATAAGTTAATTCGGTTCTAGGAATCAGTTTAATTTCTACGAAGAAGGTTGAGTGCAGCAAGTTCAAACTTTCCTTGTTAATGTAATCTGAAAAGATTCACAACGTAGTACTTTGGCCTCATTTCTAAAGTAGTTTCTTTAGAAAAGAAACATCTTCAGTACCGAACACTGTACTGTGTGAAATAAGTTAATTCGCTTCTAGGAATCAGTTTAATTTCTACGAAGAAGGTTGAGTGCAGCAAGTTCAAACTTTCCTTGTTAATGTAATCTGAAAAGATTCACAACGTAGTACTTTGGCCTCATTTCTAAAGTAGTTTCTTTAGAAAAAAAACATCTTCATTACCGAACACTGTACTGTGTGAAATAAGTTAATTAAGTTCTAGGAATCAGTTTAATTTCTACGAAGAAGGTTGAGTGCAGCAAGTTCAAACTTTCCTTGTTAATGTAATCTAAACAGATGGCCAAGTTAGAAGATTCGCCTCATTTGTAAAGTACTTTGTTGAGAAAACAAACATCTTCATTGCCGAACATTGTACTGTGTGAAATAAGCTCATTCGGTTCTAGGAATCAGTTGCTTTCCTACAAAGAAGGTTGAGTGCAGCAAGTTCAAACTTTCCTTGTTAATGTAATCTGAAAAGATGCACAAGGTAGTAGATTGGCCTCATTTCTAAAGTAGTTTCTTTAGAAAAGAAACATCTTCAGTACCGAACAGTGTACTGTGTGAAATAAGTTAATCCGCTTCTAGGAATCAGGTTAATTTCTACGAAGAAGGTTGAGTGCAGCAAGTTCAAACTTTCCTTGTTAATGTAATCTGAAAAGATTCACAACGTAGTACTTTGGCCTCATTTCTAAAGTAGTTTCTTTAGAAAAGAAACATCTTCAGTACCGAACACTGTACTGTGTGAAATAAGTTAATTCGCTTCTAGGAATCAGTTTAATTTCTACGAAGAAGGTTGAGTGCAGCAAGTTCAAACTTTCCTTGTTAATGTAATCTGAAAAGATTCACAATGTAGTACTTTGGCCTCATTTCTAAAGTAGTTTCTTTAGAAAAGAAACATCTTCAGTACCGAACACTGTACTGTGTGAAATAAGTTAATTAAATTCTAGGAATCAGTTTAATTTCTACAAAGAAGGTTGAGTGCAGCAAGTTCAAACTTTCCTTGTTAATGTAATCTAAAAGATGGCCAAGTTAGAAGATTCGCCTCATTTGTAAAGTACTTTGTTGAGAAAACAAACATCTTCATTGCCGAACATTGTACTGTGTGAAATAAGCTCATTCGGTTCTAGGAATCAGTTGCTTTCCTACAAAGAAGGTTGAGTGCAGTAAGTTCAAACTTTCCTTGTTAATGTAATCTGAAAAGATGCACAACTTAGTAGATTGGCCTCATTTCTAAAGAAGTTTGTTTAGAAAACAAACATCTTCATTACTGAACACTGTACGATGTGAAATGAGCTACTTCGATTCTAGGAATCACTTGCTTTCCTACGAAGAAGGTTGAGTGCAGCAAGTTCAAACTTTCCTACTTTGTGTAAACTAACAAGATGTACAAGTTAGTGGATTCTCCTCATTTCTAAAGTAGTTTCTTTAGAAAAGAAACATCTTCAGTACCGAACACTGTACTGTGTGAAATAAGTTAATTCGCTTCTAGGAATCAGTTTAATTTCTACGAAGAAGGTTGAGTGCAGCAAGTTCAAACTTTCCTTGTTAATGTAATCTCAAAAGATGGCCAAGTTAGAAGATTCGCCTCATTTGTAAAGTACTTTGTTGAGAAAACAAACATCTTCATTGCCGAACATTGTACTGTGTGAAATAAGCTCATTCGGTTCTAGGAATCAGTTGCTTTCCTACAAAGAAGGTTGAGTGCAGCAAGTTCAAACTTTCCTTGTTAATGTAATCTAAAAAGATGGCCAAGTTAGTAGATTTGACTCATTTGTAAAGTAGTTTGTTGAGAAAACAAACATCTTCATTGCCGAACATTGTACTGTGTGAAATAAGCTCATTCGGTTCTAGGAATCAGTTGCTTTCCTACAAAGAAGGTTGAGTGCAGCAAGTTCAAACTTTCCTTGTTAATGTAATCTGAAAAGATGCACAACGTAGTAGATTGGCCTCATTTCTAAAGTAGTTTCTTGAGAAAAGAAACATCTTCAGTGCCGAACAGTGTACTGTGTGAAATAAGTTAATTCACTTCTAGGAATCAGTTTAATTTCTACGAAGAAGGTTGAGTGCAGCAAGTTCAAACTTTCCTTGTTAATGTAATCTAAAAAGATGGCCAAGTTAGAAGATTCGCCTCATTTGTAAAGTACTTTGTTGAGAAAACAAACATCTTCATTGCCGAACATTGTACTGTGTGAAATAAGCTCATTGGTTCTAGGAATCAGTTTTTTCTACACAAAGAAGGTTGAGTGCAGCAAGTTCAAATTTTCCTTGTTAATGTAATCTAAAAAGATGGCCAAGTTAGTAGATTCGCCTCATTTGTAAAGTAGTTTCTTGAGAAAACAAACATCTTCATTGCTGAACATTGTTCTTTGTGAAATAAACTCATTCGGTTCTAGGAATCAGTTGCTTTCTACAAAGAAGGTTGAGTGCAGCAAGTTCAAACTTTCCTTGTTAATGTAATCTGAAAAGATGCACAACTTAATATATTGGCCTCATTTCTAAAGTAGTTTATTTAGAAAACAAACATCTTCATTACCGAACACTGTACTGTGTGAAATAAGCTAGTTCGATTCTAGGAATCACTTGCTTTCCTACAAAGAAGGTTGAGTGCAGCAAGTTCAAACTTTCCTACTTAATGTAATCTAAAAAGATGTACAAGTTAGTGGATTCGCCTCATTTCTAAAGTAGTTTCTTTAGAAAAGAAACATCTTCAATACCGAACACTGTACTGTGTGAAATAAGTTAATTCGCTTCTAGGAATCAGTTTAATTTCTACGAAGAAGGTTGAGTGCAGCAAGTTCAAACTTTCCTTGTTAATGTAATCTGAAAAGATTGACAACGTAGTAGATTGGCCTCATTTCTAAAGTAGTTTCTTTAGAAAAGAAACATCTTCAGTACCGAACACTGTACTGTGTGAAATAAGTTAATTAAACTTCTAGGAATCAGTTTAATTTCTACGAAGAAGGTTGAGTGCAGCAAGTTCAAACTTTCCTTGTTAATGTAATCTCAAAAGATGGCCAAGTTAGAAGATTCGCCTCATTTGTAAAGTACTTTGTTGAGAAAACAAACATCTTCATTGCGAACATTGTACTGTGTGAAATAAGCTCATTCGGTTCTAGGAATCAGTTGCTTTCCTACAAAGAAGGTTGAGTGCAGCAAGTTCAAACTTTCCTTGTTAATGTAATCTAAAAAGATGGCCAAGTTAGTAGATTCGCCTCATTTGTAAAGTACTTTGTTGAGAAAACAAACATCTTCATTGCGAACATTGTACTGTGTGAAATAAGCTCATTCGGATCTAGGAATCAGTTGCTTTCCTACAAAGAAGGTTGAGTGCAGCAAGTTCAAACTTTCCTTGTTAATGTAATCTAAAAAGATGGCAAGTTAGTAGATTCGCCTCATTTGTAAAGTAGTTTGTTGAGAAAACAAACATCTTCATTGCCGAACATTGTACTGTGTGAAATAAGCTCATTCGGTTCTAGGAATCAGTTGCTTTCCTACAAAGAAGGTTGAGTGCAGCAAGTTCAAACTTTCCTTGTTAATGTCATCTAACAAGATGGCGAAGTTAGTAGATTCGCCTCATTTGTAAAGTAGCTTATTGAGAAAACAAACATCTTCATTGCTGAACATTGTACTTTGTGAAATAAGCTCATTCGGTTCTAGGAATCAGTTGCTTTCCTACAAAGAAGGTTGAGTGCAGCAAGTTCAAACTTTCCTTGTTAATGTAATCTAAAAAGATGGCCAAGTTAGTAGATCGCCTCATTTGTAAAGTAGTTTATTGAGAAAACAAACATCTTCATTGCCGAACATTGTACTGTGTGAAATAAGCTCATTCGGTTCTAGGAATTAGTTGCTTTCCTACAAAGAAGGTTGAGTGCAGCAAGTTCAAACTTTCCTTGTTAATGTAATCTGAAAAGATGCACAACGTAGTAGATTGGCCTCATTTCTAAAGTAGTTTCTTTAGAAAACAAACATCTTCATGTCCCCACATATGTTCAGTGGTTTATTACTTATAGTTTGCATCTGCAATCACCTTGCTAGAGCAAGGTCACTGGGGCAAGTTAAGGTGTGGTGATGGGTTTGAGATTCCATTGTAAAGATATGCAAATGTGCCTCAGGAGTTCCTGAAGTCTGCTGTGTGACCTTTTGGCTGTAGTTTTGCTCTGTGTGCTGTGGTGGCTGGTTGGTTTCTCTCTCTCTCTGCTTGGCCCTGTGGAGAGCAGGCCGCTTCTCTTGCCATTATGGAACTTCCCCTGGATCTGTAAGCTTCAATAAATAATATCCCTTCCTCCATAACTGTGCCTGGTCTGGAAGTTCATCTCAGCGAACCTAAAGCTGTCTGCAACAGTAAAGTGGTACCGAGGAGTGTGGGGTGAGATGAACCAGATCGTGTGGATATTCGTCTTTTGGAACCTTTGTTTTGGAGGAATGGGCATGGACTTGGTGCTTGCAACTGAAGGTGCCTTCTGGAGTGGTAAGCCAAGTTTTATGGACTATTCTGATGAGAGTTTGAGAATGCTAAGTGCAGACTGTATTGAACTTCGAGGCTTGGCTTATGAGGTTTCTAAGGGGAAGGAAAGACTGCAGAGGACTTTGTTGGAACTGGGCTACTGGCATAAGGGATGGCTACGTTCCGCTATCCAGACCCAGAAAGTTTGATCAAGGTTAAATTTGTAATGGACTGATGTGCTTGGCTAAAGATATCGGACTGAGATTTTAAGATTTTAAGTTGGAAAACCTCAAGCAAGTTAAAATTATAGAGGCATTGAGACTGGTTTAGCTGCTATTGTCAACCACATTAGCAATCTTAAGGAAGGTGGAAGGAAGGTGGCCTGACGAAACTTTCCTACATTAAAACAATGGAGAGGATGCCTGAGGAAAGACTGTTAAAAATGCAAATTCTTGGAAAGAGCTGACTGGAGAAGGAACCTGCTTTTCAAGGCTGTGGTTTATTTCATCCCTGGATTTTAAGAATATGGCTGTGTCCTGCACACCTGGTATTAGTTTTGGAAATATGAAAAATGCATGGAGTGGTCATGAATTGCACACGGTTCCAGGAGCCGCTGCTGAGATGCGGCATGAGGCAGGGCATGAAGACCCTCAGGAATAGGCTGCAAGAGCCTTTGGAAGATGGACCGTGGTTTTCATGGAGACCTGAAGATGTTTTGGATATACCAGGACTGTGCAAAAGGCTACCATGGAGTGCAGTGTTGGCATAGGATGAAAGTTTTCCCTGGAGACTCTGCACAGCTGGAGAGGCGCAATTGGGAAACCTGGAGACTGTTAGTCTCTGGTTATATTGAATTTGAACTGCAGAAGTTTGATGACGGCTGATGGTGGTTGAGTTTGCATTGTTTTAGTTTCTCCTTGCTATGCCTTATACCAGTTAAAAATGTTTACTCTGTGCCTTTACATGTTAAAGTATTTAACTTGTTTGATTTTACAGGACTATCTTAAGTTGATCAAGACTGTGAGAACCTTTGAAATTGGACTGAGTACAATTTACAATGTGTGATAGTTATAAATCTATTGGGGGCCAGGAGCTAAATATATTGAAGGTTGAGTGCAGCAATGTTCAAGTTTGAATATATGTCCCCAATATATTCAGTGTTTTATTACTTATAGTTTGCATCTAAAATCACCTTGCTTGAAAACAAACATCACTGGGGCCCCGTCTGTACTGTGTGAAATAAGTTTGAGATTCCATTGTAAAGATATGCAAATGTCCTACAAAGAAGTTTGAAGTGCTGCTGTTCAACCTTTTGGCTGTGTTAATTTAATCTCTGTGTGATGTGGTGGCTGGTTGGTTTCTCTCTTTCTCTGCTTGGCCTGTTGGAAAACAAACATCTTCATTGCCATTATGGAACTTCCCTGGATCTGTAAGCTTCAATAAATAATTTCCCTTCAGCTCCATAACTGTGCTGGTCTGGAAGTTCATCTCAGCGAACCTAAAGCTGTCTGCAACAAGTAGTTTCTTTAGAAAAGAAACATCTTCAGTACCGAACACTGTACTGTGTGAAATAAGTTAATTCACTTCTAGGAATCAGTTTAATTTCTACGAAGAAGGTTGAGTGCAGCAAGTTCAAACTTTCCTTGTTAATGTAATCTGAAAAGATGCACAACGTAGTACTTTGGCCTCATTTCTAAAGCAGTTTCTTTAGAAAAGAAACATCGTCAGTACCGAACACTGTCCTGTGCGAAATAAGTTAATTCGCTTCTAGGAATCAGTTTAATTTCTACAAAGAAGGTTGAGTGCAGCAAGTTCAAACTTTCCTTGTTAATGTAATCTAAAAAGATGGCCAAGTTACAAGATTCCCCTCATTTGTAAAGTACTTTGTTGAGAAAAACAAACATCTTCATTGCTGAACATTGTACTGTGTGAAATAAGCTCATTCGGTTCTAGGAATCAGTTGCTTTCCTACAAAGAAGGTTGAGTGCAGCAAGTTCAAACGTTCCTTGTTAATGTAATCTGAAAAGATGCACAACTTAGTAGATTGGCCTCATTTCTAAAGTAGTTTGTTAAGAAAACAAACATCTTCATTACCAAACACTGTACTATGTGAAATGAGCTAGTTCGATTCTAGGAATCACTTGCTTTCCTACAAAGAATGTTGAGTGCAGCAAGTTCAAACTTTCCTTGTTAATGTAATCTGAAAAGATGCACAACTTAATAGATTGGCCTCATTTCTAAAGTAGTTTATTTAGAAAAAAAACATCTTCATTACCGAACACTGTACTATGTGAAATAAGCTAGTTCGATTCTAGGAATCACTTGCTTTCCTACAAAGAAGGTTGAGTGCAGCAAGTTCAAACTTTCCTTGTTTTGTGTAAACTAAAAAGATATACAAGTTAGTGGATTCTCCTCATTTCTAAAGTAGTTTCTTTAGAAAACAAACATCTTCAGTACCGAACACTGTACTGTGTGAAATAAGTTAATTAAACTTCTAGGAATCAGTTTAATTTCTACAAAGAAGGTTGAGTGCAGCAAGTTCAAACTTTCCTTGTTAATGTAATCTCAAAAGATGGCCAAATTAGAACATTCACCTCATTTGTAAAGTACTTTGTTGAGAAAACAAACATCTTCATTTCGAACATTGTACTGTGTGAAATAAGCTCATTCGGTTCTAGGAATCAGTTGCTTTCCTACAAAGAAGGTTGAGTGCAGCAAGTTCAAACTTTCCTTGTTAATGTAATCTAAAAAAGATGGCCAAGTTATTAGATTAGACTCATTTGTAAAGTGGTTTGTTGAGAACACAAACATCTTCATTGCCGAACATTGTACTGTGTGAAATAAGCTCATTCGGTTCTAGGAATCAGTTGCTTTCCTACAAAGAAAGTTGAGTGCAGCAAGTTCAAACTTTCCTTGTTAATGTAATCTGAAAAATGCACAACGTAGTAGATTGGCCTCATTTCTAAAGTAGTTTCTTGAGAAAAGAAACATCATCCTTACCGAACAGTGTACTGTGTGAAAAAAGTTAATTCACTTCTAGGAATCAGTTTAATTTCTACGAAGAAGGTTGAGTGCAGCAAGTTCAAACTTTCCTTGTTAATGTAATCTCAAAAGATGGCCAAGTTAGAACATTCACCTCATTTGTAAAGTACTTTGTTGAGAAAACAAACATCTTCATTGCCGAACATTGTACTGTGTGAAATAAGCTCATTCGGTTCTAGGAATCAGTTGCTTTCCTACAAAGAAGGTTGAGTGCAGCAACTTCAAACTTTCCTTGTTAATGTAATCTAAAAAGATGGCCAAGTTATTAGATTAGACTCATTTGTAAAGTAGTTTGTTGAGAAAACAAACATCTTCATTGCCGAACATTGTACTGTGTGAAATAAGCTCATTCGGTTCTAGGAATCATTTGCTTTCCTACAAAGAAAGTTGAGTGCAGCAAGTTCAAACTTTCCTTGTTAATGTAATCTGAAAAATGCACAACGTAGTAGATTGGCCTCATTTCTAAAGTAGTTTCTTGTGAAAAGAAACATCTTCATTGCCGAACAGTGTACTGTGTGAAAAAGTTAATTCACTTCTAGGAATCAGTTTAATTTCTACAAAGAAGGTTGAGTGCAGCAAGTTCAAACTTTCCTTGTTAATGTAATCTGAAAAGATGCACAACGTAGTAGATTGGCCTCATTTCTAAAGTAGTTTCTTTAGAAAAGAAACATCTTCAGTACCAACACTGTACTGTGTGAAATAAGTTAATTCACTTCTAGGAATCAGTTTAATTTCTACGAAGAAGGTTGAGTGCAGCAAGTTCAAACTTTCTTTGTTAATGTAATCTGAAAAGATGCACAACGTAGTACTTTGGCCTCATTTCTAAAGCAGTTTCTTTAGAAAAGAAACATCGTCAGTACCGAACACTGTCCTGTGTGAAATAAGTTAATTCGCTTCTAGGAGTCAGTTTAATTTCTACGAAGAAGGTTGAGTGCAGCAAGTTCAAACTTTCCTTGTTAATGTAATCTAAACAGATGGCCAAGTTACAAGATTCCCCTCATTTGTAAAGTACTTTGTTGAGAAAAGAAACATCTTCATTGCCGAACATTGTACTGTGTGAAATAAGCTCATTCGGTTCTAGGAATCAGTTGCTTTCCTACAAAGAAGGTTGAGTGCAGCAAGTTCAAACGTTCCTTGTTAATGTAATCTGAAAAGATGCACAACTTAGTAGATTGGCCTCATTTCTAAAGTAGTTTGTTTAGAAAACAAACATCTTCATTACCGAACACTGTACTATGTGAAATGAGCTAGTTCGATTCTAGGAATCACTTGCTTTCCTACGAAGAAGGTTGAGTGCAGCAAGTTCAAACTTTCCTTGTTAATGTAATCTGAAAAGAGGCACAACTTAATAGATTGGCCTCATTTCTAAAGTAGTTTATTCAGAAAACACACATCTTCATTATCGAACACTGTACTATGTGAAATGAGCTAGTTCGATTCTAGGAATCACTTGCTTTCCTACGAAGAAGGTTGAGTGCAGCAAGTTCAAACTTTCCTACTTTGTGTAAACTAAGAAGATATACAAGTTAGTGGATTCTCCTCATTTCTAAAGTAGTTTCTTTAGAAAAGAATCATCTTCAGTACCGAACACTGTACTGTGTGAAATAAGTTAATTAAGCTTCTAGGTATCAGTTTAATTTCTACAAAGAAGGTTGAGTGCAGCAAGTTCAAACTTTCCTTGTTAATGTAATCTCAAAAGATGGCCAAGTTAGATCATTCACCTCATTTGTAACGTACTTTGTTGAGAAAACAAACATCTTCATTGCCGAACATTGTACTGTGTGAAATAAGCTCATTCGGTTCTAGGAATCAGTTGCTTTCCTACAAAGAATGTTGAGTGCAGCAACTTCAAACTTTCCTTGTTAATGTAATCTAAAAAGATGGCCAAGTTATTAGATTAGACTCATTTGTAAAGTAGTTTGTTGAGAAAACAAACATCTTCATTGCCGAACATTGTACTGTGTGAAATAAGCTCATTCGGTTCTAGGAATCAGTTGCTTTCCTACAAAGAAGGTTGAGTGCAGCAAGTTCAAACTTTCCTTGTTAATGTAATCTGAAAAATGCACAACGTAGTAGATTGGCCTCATTTCTAAAGTAGTTTCTTGAGAAAAGAAACATCATCCGTACCGAACAGTGTACTGTGTGAAATAAGTTAATTCGCTTCTAGGAATCAGTTTAATTTCTACGAAGAAGGTTGAGTGCAGCAAGTTCAAACTTTCCTTGTTAATGTAATCTAAAAAGATGGCCAAGTTAGAAGATTCGCCTCATTTGCAATGAACTTTGTTGAGAAAACAAACATCTTCATTGCCGAACATTGTACTGTGTGAAATAAGCTCATTGGTTCTAGGAATCAGTTGTTTTCCTACAAAGAAAGTTGAGTGCAGCAAGTTCAAACATTCCTTGTTAATGTAATCTAAAAAGATGGCGAAGTTAGTAGATTCGCCTCATTTGTAAAGTAGTTTATTGAGAAAACAAACATCTTCATTGCCGAACATTGTACTGTGTGAAATAAGCTCATTCGGTTCTAGGAATCAGTTGCTTTCCTAAAAAGAAGGTTGAGTGCAGCAAGTTCAAATTTTCCTTGTTAATGTAATCTGAAAAGATGGACAACTTAGAAGATTGGCCTCATTTCTAAAGTAGTTTCTTTAGAAAACAAACATCTTCAGTACCGAACACTGTACTGTGTGAAATAAGTTAATTCGCTTCTAGGAATCAGTTTAATTTCTACAAAGAAGGTTGAGTGCAGCAAGTTCAAACTTTCCTTGTTAATGTAATCTGAAAAGATGCACAACGTAGTACTTTGGCCTCATTTCTAAAGTAGTTTCTTTAGAAAAGAAACATCTTCAGTACCGAACACTGTACTGTGTGAAATAAGTTAATTGGCTTCTAGGAATCAGTTGCTTTCCTACAAAGAAGGTTGAGTGCAGCAAGTTCAAACTTTCCTTGTTAATGTAAACTAACAAGATGTACATGTTAGTGGATTCTCCTCATTTCTAAAGTAGTTTCTTTAGAAAACAAACATCTTCATTGCCGAACACTGTACTGTGTGAAATAAGTTAATTAAACTAAGAATCAGTTAATTTCTACAAAAAGGTTGAGTGCAGCAAGTTCAAACTTTCCTTGTTAATGTAATCTCAAAAGATGGCCAAGGTAGAAGATTCACCTCATTTGTAAAGTAGTTTTGTTGAGAAAACAAACATCTTCATTGCGAAACATTGTACTGTGTGAAATAAGCTCATTCGGTTCTAGGAATCAGTTGCTTTCCTACAAAGAAGGTTGAGTGCAGCAACTTCAAACTTTCCTTGTTAATGTAATCTAAAAAGATGGCCAAGTTAGTAGATTCGACTCATTTGTAAAGTAGTTTGTTGAGAAAACAAACATCTTCATTGCCGAACATTGTACTGTGTGAAATAAGCTCATTCGGTTCTAGGAATCAGTTGCTTTCCTACAAAGAAGGTTGAGTGCAGCAAGTTCAAACGTTCCTTGTTAATGTAATCTGAAAAAGATGCACAAGTTAGTAGATTGTCCTCATTTCTAAAGTAGTTTCTTGAGAAAAGAAACATCTTCAGTACCGAACAGTGTACTGTGTGAAATAAGTTAATTCGCTTCTAGGAATCAGTTTAATTTCTACGAAGAAGGTTGAGTGCAGCAAGTTCAAACTTTCCTTGTTAATGTAATCTAAAAAGATGGCCAAGTTAGAAGATTCACCTCATTTGCAATGTACTTTGTTGAGAAAACAAACATCTTCATTGCCGAACATTGTACTGTGTGAAATAAGCTCATTGGTTCTAGGAATCAGTTGTTTTCCTACAAAGAAGGTTGAGTGCAGCAAGTTCAAACTTTCCTTGTTAATGTAATCTAAAAAGATGGCGAAGTTTGTAGATTCGCCTCATTTGTAAAGTAGCTTATTGAGAAAACAAACATCTTCATTGCTGAACATTGTACTGTGTGAAATAAGCTCATTCGGTTCTCGGAATCAGTTGCTTTCCTACAAAGAAGGTTGAGTGCAGCAAGTTCAAACTTTCCTTGTTAATGTAATCTGAAAAGATGCACAACTTAATATATTGGCCTCATTTCTAAAGTAGTTTATTTAGAAAACACACATCTTCATTATCGAACACTGTACTATGTGAAATGAGCTAGTTCGATTCTAGGAATCACTTGCTTTCCTACAAAGGAAGGTTGAGTGCAGCAAGTTCAAACTTTCCTACTTTGTGTAATCTAACAAGATGTACAAGTTAGTGGATTCGCCTCATTTCTAAAGTAGTTTTTTAGAAAAGAAACATCTTCAGTACTGAACACTGTACTGTGTGAAATAAGTTAATTAAGCTTCTAGGAATCAGTTTAATTTCTACGAAGAAGGTTGAGTGCAGCAAGTTCAAACTTTCCTTGTTAATGTAATCTAAAAAGATGTACAAGTTAGTGTATTCTCCTCATTTCTAAAGTAGTTTCTTTAGAAAAAAAACATCTTCATTGCCGAACACTGTACTGTGTGAAATAAGCTAATTCGGTTCTAGGAATCAGTTGAATTTCAACAAAGAAGGTTGAGTGCAGCAAGTTCAAACTTTCCTTGTTAATGTAATCTCAAAAGATGGAAAGTTAGAAGATTGGCCTCATTTGTAAAGTAGTTTTTGTTGAAAAAACAAACATCTTCATTGCCAAACATTGTACTGTGTGAAATAAGCTCATTCAGTTCTAGGAATCAGTTGCTTTCCTACAAAGAAGGTTGAGTGCAGCAAGTTCAAACTTTCCTTGTTAATGTAATCTAAAAAGATGTACAAGTTAGTAGATTCGCCTCATTTCTAAAGTAGTTTGTTGAGAAAACAAACATCTTCATTACCAAACATTGTACTGTGTGAAATAAGCTCATTCGGTTCTAGGAATCAGTTGCTTTCCTACAAAGAAGGTTGAGTGCAGCAAGTTCAAACTTTCCTTGTTAATGTAATCTAAAAAGATGCACAAGTTAGTAAATTGTCCTCATTTCTAAAGTAGTTTCTTTAGAAAAGAAACATCTTCAGTACCGAACAGTGTACTGTGTGAAATAAGTTAATTAAACTTCTAGGAATCAGTTTAATTTCTACGAAGAAGGTTGAGTGCAGCAAGTTCAAACTTTCCTTGTTAATGTAATCTAAAAAGATGGCCAAGTTAGAAGATTCACCTCATTTGCAATGTACTTTGTTGAGAAAACAAACATCTTCATTGCCGAACATTGTACTGTGTGAAATAAGCTCATTGGTTCTAGGAATCAGTTGTTTTCCTACAAAGAAGGTTGAGTGCAGCAAGTTCAAACTTTCCTTGTTAATGTAATCTAAAAAGATGGCGAAGTTTGTAGATTCGCCTCATTTGTAAAGTAGCTTATTGAGAAAACAAACATCTTCATTGCTGAACATTGTACTGTGTGAAATAAGCTCATTCGGTTCTAGGAATCAGTTGCTTTCCTACAAAGAAGGTTGAGTGCAGCAAGTTCAAACTTTCCTTGTTAATGTAATCTGAAAAGAGGCACAACTTAATCGATTGGCCTCATTTCTAAAGTAGTTTATTTAGAAAACACACATCTTCATTACCAACACTGTACTATGTGAAATGAGCTAGTTCGATTCTAGGAATCACTTGCTTTCCTACAAAGAAGGTTGAGTGCAGCAAGTTCAAACTTTCCTACTTTGTGTAATCTAACAAGATGTACAAGTTAGTGGATTCCCCTCATTTCTAAAGTACTTTCTTTAGAAAAGAAACATCTTCAGTACCGAACACTGTACTTTGTGAAATAAGTTAATTCGCTTCTAGGAATCAGTTTAATTTCTACGAAGAAGGTTGAGTGCAGCAAGTTCAAACTTTCCTTGTTAATGTAATCTAAAAAGATGGCCAAGTTAGAAGATTCGCCTCATTTGTAAAGTACTTTGTTGAGAAAAAAACATCTTCATTGCCGAACATTGTACTGTGTGAAATAAGCTCATTTGGATCTAGGAATCAGTTGCTTTCCTACAAAGAAGGTTGAGTGGAGCAAGTTCAAACTTTCCTTGTTAATGTAATCTGAAAAGATGCACAACTTAGTAGATTGGCCTCATTTCTAAAGTAGTTTGTTTAGAAAACAAACGTCTTCATTACCAAACAATGTACTATGTGAAATGAGCTAGTTCGATTCTAGGAATCACTTGCTTTCCTTCGAAGAAGGTTGAGTGCAGCAAGTTCAAACTTTCCTACTTTGTGTAATCTAACAAGATGTACAAGTTAGTGGATTCGCCTCATTTCTAAAGTAGTTTCTTTAGAATACAAACATCTTCAGTACCGAACACTGTACTGTGTGAAATAAGTTAATTCGCTTCTAGGAATCAGTTTAGTTTCTACGAAGAAGGTTGAGTGCAGCAAGTTCAAACTTTCCCTGTTAATGTAATCTCAAAAGATGGCCAAGTTAGAAGATTCGCCTCATTTGTAAAGTACTTTGTTGAGAAAACAAACATCTTCATTGCCGAACATTGTACTGTGTGAAATAACCTCATTCGGTTCTAGGAATCAGTTGCTTTACTACAAAGAAGGTTGAGTGCAGCAAGTTCAAACTTTCCTTGTTAATGTAATCTAAAAAGATGGCCAAGTTAGAAGATTCACCTCATTTTCAAAGTACTTTGTTGAGAAAACACACATCTTCATTGCCGAACATTGTACTGTGTGAAATAAGCTCATTCGGTTCTAGGAATCAGTTGTTTTCCTACAAAGAAGGTTGAGTGCAGCAAGTTCAAACTTTCCTTGTTAATGTAATCTAAAAAGATGGCCAAGTTAGTAGATTCGCCTCATTTGTAAAGTAGTTTGTTGAGAAAACAAACATCTTCATTGCTGAACATTGTACTGTGTGAAATAAGCTCATTCGGTTCTAGGAATCAGTTGCTTTCCTACAAAGAAGGTTGAGTGCAGCAAGTTCAAACTTTCCTTGTTAATGTAATGTGAAAAGATGCACAACTTAATGGATTGGCCTCATTTCTAAAGTAGTTTGTTTAGAAAACAAACATCTTCATTACCGAACACTGTACTATGTGAAATGAGCTAGTTCGATTCTAGGAATCACTTGCTTTCCTACAAAGAAGGTTGAGTGCAGCAAGTTCAAACTTTCCTACTTTGTGTAATCTAACAAGATGTACAAGTTAGTGGATTCGCCTCATTTCTAAAGTACTTTCTTTAGAAAAGAAACATCTTCAGTACCAACACTGTACTGTGTGAAATAAGTTAATTAAGCTTCTAGGAATCAGTTTAATTTCTACAAAGAAGGTTGAGTGCAGCAAGTTCAAACTTTCCTTGTTAATGTAATCTAAAAAGATGGCCAAGTTAGAAGATTCGCCTCATTTGTAAAGTACTTTGTTGAGAAAAAAAAACATCTTCATTGCCGAACATTGTACTGTGTGAAATAAGCTCATTCGGTTCTAGGAATCAGTTGCTTTCCTACAAAGAAGGTTGAGTGCAGCAAGTTCAAACTTTCCTTGTTAATGTAATCTGAAAAGATGCACAACTTAGTAGATTGGCCTCATTTCTAAAGTAGTTTGTTTAGAAAAACAAACATCTTCATTACCAAACAATGTACTATGTGAAATGAGCTAGTTCGATTCTAGGAATCACTTGCTTTCCTACAAAGAAAGGTTGAGTGCAGCAAGTTCAAACTTTCCTACTTTGTGTAATCTAACAAGATGTACAAGTTAGTGGATTCGCCTCATTTCTAAAGTAGTTTCTTTAGAATACAAACATCTTCAGTACTGAACACTGTACTGTGTGAAATAAGTTAATTCGCTTCTAGGAATCAGTTTAATTTCTACGAAGAAGGTTGAGTGCAGCAAGTTCAAACTTTCCTTGTTAATGTAATCTCAAAAGATGGCCAAGTTAGAAGATTCGCCTCATTTGTAAAGTACTTTGTTGAGAAAACAAACATCTTCATTGCCGAACATTGTACTGTGTGAAATAAGCTCATTCGGTTCTAGGAATCAGTTGCTTTCCTACAAAGAAGGTTGAGTGCAGCAAGTTCAAACTTTCCTTGTTAATGTAATCTAAAAAGATGGCCAAATTTGTAGATTCGCCTCATTTGTAAAGTAGTTTGTTGAAAAAACAAACATCTTCATTGCCGAACATTGTACTGTGTGAAATAAGCTCATTCGGTTCTAGGAATCAGTTGGTTTCCTACAAAAAAGGTTGAGTGCAGCAAGTTCAAACTTTCCTTGTTAATGTAATCTGAAAAGATGCACAACTTAGTAGATTTGCCTCATTTCTAAAGTAGTTTGTTTCGAAAACAAACATCTTCATTACCGAACACTGTGATATGTGAAATGAGCTAGTTCGATTCTAGGAATCACTTGCTTTCCTACAAAGAAGGTTGAGTGCAGCAAGTTCAAACTTTCCTAGTTTGTGTAATCTAACAAGATGTACAAGTTAGTGGATTCGCCTCATTTCTAAAGTGGTTTCTTTAGAAAAGAAACATCTTCAGTACCGAACACTGTACTGTGTGAAATAAGTTAATTCGCTTCTAGGAATCAGTTTAATTTCTACGAAGAAGGTTGAGTGCAGGAATTTCAAACATTCCGTGTTAATGTAATCTCAAAAGATGGCCAAGTTACAACATTCGCCTCATTGGTAAAGTACTTTGTTGAGAAAACAAACATCTTCATTGCCGAACATTGTACTGTGTGAAATAAGCTCATTCGATTCTAGGAATCAGTTGCTTTCCTACAAAGAAGGTTGAGTGCAGCAAGTTCAAACTTTCCTTGTTAATGTAATCTAAAAAGATGGCCAAGTTACTAGATTCGCCTCATTTGTAAAGTAGTTTGTTGAAAAAACAAACATCTTCATTGCCGAACATTGTACTGTGTGAAATAAGCTCATTCGGTTTTAGGAATCAGTTGCTTTCCTACACAGAAGGTTGAGTGCAGCAAGTTCAAACTTTCCTTGTTAATGTAATCTGAAAAGATGCACAACTTAGTAGATTTGCCTCATTTCTAAAGTAGTTTGTTTACAAAACAAAGATCTTCTTTACCAAACACTGTACTATGTGAAATGAGCTAGTTCGATTCTAGGAATCGCTTGCTTTCCTACGAAGAAGGTTGAGTGCAGCAATTTCAAACTTTCTTACTTTGTGTAATCTAACAAGATGTACAATTTAGTGGATTCGCCTCATTTCTAAAGTAGTTTCTTTAGAAAAGAAACATCTTCAGTACCCAACACTGTACTGGGTGAAATAAGTTAATTCGCTTCTGGGAATCAGTTTAATTTCTACGAAGAAGGTTGAGTGCAGCAAGTTCAAACTTTCCTGGCTAATGTAATCTCAAAAGATGGCCAAGTTAGAACATTCGCCTCATTTGTAAAGTACTTTGTTGAGAAAACAAACATCTTCATTGCCGAACATTGTACTGTGTGAAATAAGCTCATTCGGTTCTAGGAATCAGTTGCTTTCCTACAAAGAAGGTTGAGTGCAGCAAGTTTAAACTTTCCTTGTTAATGTAATCTGAAAAGATGCACAACTTAGTAGATTGGCCTCATTTCTAAAGTAGTTTGTTTAGAAAACAAACATCTTCATTACCGAACACTGTACTATGTGAATGAGCTAGTTCGATTCGAGGAATCACTTGCTTTCCTACGAAGAAGGTTGAGTGCAGCAAGTTCAAACTTTCCTACTTTGTGTAATGTAACAAGATGTACAAGTTAGTGGATTCGCCACATTTCTAAAGTAGTTTCTTTAGAAAAGAAACATCTTCAGTACCGAACACTGTACTGTGTGAAATAAGTTAATTTGCTTCTAGGAATCAGTTCAATTTCTACGAAGAAGGTTGAGTGCAGCAAGTTCAAACTTTCCTTGTTAATGTAATCTCAAAAGATGGCCAAGTTTGTAGATTCGCCTCATTTGTAAAGTACTTTGTTCAGAAAACAAACATCTTCATTGCCGAACATTGTACTGTGTGAAATAAGCTCATTTGGTTCTAGGAATCAGTTGCTTTCCTACAAAGAAAGTTGAGTGCAGCAAGTTCAAACTTTCCTTGTTAATGTAATCGGAAAAGATGCACAACTTAGTAGATTGGCCTCATTTCTAAAGTCGTTGGTTTAGAAAACAAACATCTTCATTACCGAACACTGTACTATGTGAAATGAGCTAGTTCGATTCTAGGAATCACTTGCTTTCCTACGAAGAAGGTTGAGTGCAGCAAGTTCAAACTTTCCTACTTTGTGTAATCTAACAAGATGTACAAGTTAGTGGATTCGCCTCATTTCTAAAGTAGTTTCTTTAGAATAGAAACATCTTCAGTACCGAACACTGTACTGTGTGAAATAAGTTAATTCGCTTCTAGGAATCAGTTTAATTTCTACGAAGAAGGTTGAGTGCAGCAAGTTCAAACTTTCCTTGTTAATGTAATCTCAAAAGATGGCCAAGTTAGAAGATTCGCCTCATTTGTAAAGTACTTTGTTGAGAAAACAAACATCTTCATTGCCAAACATTGTACTGTGTGAAATAAGCTCATTCGGTTCTAGGAATCAGTTGCTTTCCTACAAAGAAGGTTGAGTGCAGCAAGTTCAAACTTTCCTTGTTAATGTAATCTAAAAAGATGGCCAAATTTGTAGATTCGCCTCATTTGTTAAGTAGTTTGTTGAAAAAACAAACATCTTCATTGCCGAACATTGTACTGTGTGAAATAAGCTCATTCGGTTCTAGGAATCAGTTGCTTTCCTACAAAAAAGGTTGAGTGCAGCAAGTTCAAACTTTCCTTGTTAATGTAATCTGAAAAGATGCACAACTTAGTAGATTGGCCTCATTTCTAAAGTAGTTTGTTTAGAAAAGAAACATCTTCAGTACCCAACACTGTACTGTGTGAAATAAGCTTAATTCGATTCTAGGAATCAGTTTAATTTCCTACGAAGAAGGTTGAGTGCAGCAAGTTCAAACTTTCCTTGTTAATGTAATCTCAAAAGATGGCCAAGTTAGAACATTCGCCTCATTTGTAAAGTACTTTGTTGAGAAAACAAACATCTTCATTGCCGAACATTGTACTGTGTGAAATAAGCTCATTCGGTTCTAGGAATCAGTTGCTTTCCTACAAAGAAGGTTGAGTGCAGCAAGTTCAAACTTTCCTTGTTAATGTAATCTGAAAAAGATGCACAACTTAGTAGATTGGCCTCATTTCTAAAGTAGTTTGTTTAGAAAACAAACATCTTCATTACCGAACACTGTACTATGTGAAATGAGCTATTTCGATTCTAGGAATCACTTGCTTTCCTACGAAGAAGGTTGAGTGCAGCAAGTTCAAACTTTCCTACTTTGTGTAATCTAACAAGATGTACAAGTTAGTGGATTCGCCTCATTTCTAAAGTAGTTTCTTTAGAAAAGAAACATCTTCAGTACCGAACACTGTACTGTGTGAAATAAGTTAATTCACTTCTAGGAATCAGTTTAATTTCTACAAAGAAGGTTGAGTGCAGCAAGTTCAAACTTTCCTTGTTAATGTAATCTGAAAAGATGGCCAAGTTAGAAGATTCGCCTCATTTGTCAAGTACTTTGTTGAGAAAACAAACATCTTCTTTGCCGAACATTGTACAGTGTGAAATAAGCTCATTCGGATCTAGGAATCAGTTGCTTTCCTACAAAGAAGGTTGAGTGTAGCAAATTCAAACTTTCCTTGTTAATGTAATCTAAAAAGATGGCCAAGTTAGTAGATTCGCCTCATTTGTAAAGTACTTTGTTGAGAAAACAAACATCTTCATTGCCGAACATTGTACTGTGTGAAATAAGCTCATTCGGTTCTAGGAATCAGTTGCTTTCCTACAAAGAAGGTTGAGTGCAGCAAGTTCAAACTTTCCTTGTTAATGTAATCTGAAAAGATGCACACCGTAGTAGATTGGCCTCATTTCTAAAGTAGGTTCTTTAGAAAAAAACATCTTCATTACCAAAACACTGTACTGTGTGAAATAAGTTAATTCGCTTCTAGGAATCCGTTTAATTTCTACGAAGTAGGTTGAGTGCAGCAAGTTCAAACTTTCCTTGTTAATGTAATCTGAAAAGATGCACAACGTAGTACATTGGCCTCATTTCTAAAGTAGTTTCTTTAGAAAAGAAACATCTTCAGTACCGAACACTGTACTGTGTGAAATAAGTTAATTCGCTTCTAGGAATCAGTTTAATTTCTATGAAGAAGGTTGAGTGCAGGAGGTTCAAACTTTCCTTGTTAATGTAATCTCAAAAGATGTCCAAGTTAGAACATTCGCCTCATTTGTAAAGTACTTTGTTGAGAAAACAAACATCTTCATTGCCGAACATTGTACTGTGTGAAATAAGCTCATTCGGTTCTAGGAATCAGTTGCTTTCCTACAAAGAAGGTTGAGTGCAGCAAGTTCAAACATTCCTTGTTAATGTAATCTGAAAAGATGCACAACTTAGGAGATTGGCCTCATTTCTAAAGTAGTTTGTTTAGAAAACAAACATCTTCATTACCGAACACTGTACTATGTGAAATTAGGTAGTTCGATTCTAGGAATCACTTGCTTTCCTACGAAGAAGGTTGAGTGCAGCAAGTTCAAACTTTCCTACTTTGTGTAATCTAACAAGATGTACAAGTTAGTGGATTCGCCTCATTTCTAAAGTAGTTTCTTTAGAAAAGAAACATCTTCAGTACCGAACACTGTACTGTGTCAAATAAGTTAATTTCCTTCTAGGAATCAGTTTAATTTCTACGAAGAAAGTTGAGTGCAGCAAGTTCAAACATTCCCTGTTAATGTAATCTCAACAGATGGCCAAGTTAGAACATTCGCCTCATTGGTAAAGTACTTTGTTGAGAAAACAAACATCTTCATTGCTGAACATTGTACTGTGTGAAATAAGCTCATTCGGTTCTAGGAATCAGTTGCTTTCCTACAAAGAAGGTTGAGTGCAGCAAGTTCAAACTTTCCTTGTTAATGTAATCTAAAAAGATGGCCAAGTTACTAGATTCGCCTCATTTGTAAAGTAGTTTGTTGAGAAAACAAACATCTTCATTTCCGAACATTGTACTGTGTGAAATAAGCTCATTCGGTTTTAGGAATCAGTTGCTTTCCTACAAAGAAGGTTGAGTGCAGCAAGTTCAAACTTTCCTTGTTAATGTAATCTGAAAAGATGGACAACTTAGTAGATTGGCCTCATTTCTAAAGTAGTTTGTTTAGAAAACCAAGATCTTCATTACCGAACACTCTACTATGTGAAATGAGCTAGTTTGATTCTAGGAATCACTTGCTTTCCTACGAAGAAGGTTGAGTGCAGCAATTTCAAACTTTCCTACTTTGTGTAATCTAACAAGATGTACAAGTTAGTGGATTCGCCTCATTTCTAAAGTAGTTTATTTAGAAAAGAAACATCTTCAGTACCGAACACTGTACTGGGTGAAATAAGTTAATTCGCTTCTAGGAATCAGTTTAATTTCTACGAAGAAGGTTGAGTGCAGCAAGTTCAAACTTTCCTTGTTAATGTAATCTCAAAAGATGGCCAAGTTAGAACATTCGCCTCATTTGTAAAGTACTTTGTTGAGAAAACAAACATCTTCATTGCCGAACATTGTACTGTGTGAAATAAGCTCATTCGGTTCTAGGAATCAGTTGCTTTCCTACAAAGAAGGTTGAGTGCAGCAAGTTCAAACTTTCCTTGTTAATGTAATCTGAAAAGATGCACAACTTAGTAGATTGGCCTCATTTCTAAAGTAGTTTGTTTAGAAAACAAACATCTTCATTACCGAACACTGTACTATGTAAAATGAGCTATTTCGATTCTAGGAATCACTTGCTTTCCTACGAAGAAGGTTGAGTGCAGCAAGTTCAAACTTTCCTACTTTGTGTAATCTAACAAGATGTACAAGTTAGTGGATTCGCCTCATTTCCAAAGTAGTTTCTTTAGAAAAGAAACATCTTCAGTACCGAACACTGTACTGTGTGAAATAAGTTAATTCACTTCTAGGAAACAGTTTAATTTCTACAAAGAAGGTTGAGTGCAGAAAGTTCAAACTTTCCTTGTTAATGTAATCTAAAAAGATGGCCAAGTTAGAAGATTCGCCTCATTTGTCAAGTACTTTGTTGAGAAAACAAACATCTTCATTGCCGAACATTGTACAGTGTGAAATAAGCTCATTCGGATCTAGGAATCAGTTGCTTTCCTACAAAGAAGGTTGAGTGCAGCAAATTCAAACTTTCCTTGTTAATGTAATCTAAAAAGATGGCCAAGTTAGTAGATTCGCCTCATTTGTAAAGTACTTTGTTGAGAAAACAAACATCTTCATTGCCGAACATTGTACTGTGTGAAATAAGCTCATTCGGTTCTAGGAATCAGTTGCTTTCCTACAAATAAGGTTGAGAGTAGCAAGTTCAAACTTTCCTTGTTCATGTAATCTGAAAAGATGCACACCGTAGTAGATTGGCCTCATTTCTAAAGTAGGTTCTTTAGAAAAACAACATCTTCTTTACCGAACAGTGTACTGTGTGAAATAAGTTAATTCGCTTCTAGGAATCAGTTTAATTTCTACGAAGTAGGTTGAGTGCAGCAAGTTCAAACTTTCCTTGTTAATGTAATCTGAAAAGATGCACAACGTAGTACATTGGCCTCATTTCTAAAGTAGTTTCTTTAGAAAAGAAACATCTTCAGTACCGAACACTGTACTGTGTGAAATAAGTTAATTCGCTTCTAGGAATCAGTTTAATTTCTATGAAGAAGGTTGAGTGCAGGAGGTTCAAACTTTCCTTGTTAATGTAATCTCAAAAGATGTCCAAGTTAGAACATTCGCCTCATTTGTAAAGTACTTTGTTGAGAAAACAAACATCTTCATTGCCGAACATTGTACTGTGTGAAATAAGCTCATTCGGTTCTAGGAATCAGTTGCTTTCCTACAAAGAAGGTTGAGTGCAGCAAGTTCAAACTTTCCTTGTTAATGTAATCTGAAAAGATGCACAACTTAGTAGATTGGCCTCATTTCTAAAGTAGTTTGTTTAGAAAACAAACATCTTCATTACCGAACACTGTACTATGTGAAATGAGGTAGTTCGATTCTAGGAATCACTTGCTTTCCTACGAAGAAGGTTGAGTGCAGCAAGTTCAAACTTTCCTACTTTGTGTAATCTAACAAGATGTACAAGTTAGTGGATTCGCCTCATTTCTAAAGTAGTTTCTTTAGAAAAGAAACATCTTCAGTACCGAACACTGTACTGTGTGAAATAAGTTAATTCGCTTCTAGGAATCAGTTTAATTTCTACGAAGAAGGTTGAGTGCAGCAAGTTCAAACTTTCCTTGTTAATGTAATCTCAAAAGATGGCCAAGTTAGTAGATTCGCCTCATTTGTAAAGTAGTTTGTTGAGAAAAAAAACATATTCATTGCCGAACATTGTACTGTGTGAAATAAGCTCATTCGGTTCTAGGAATCAGTTGCTTTCCTACAAAGAAGGTTGAGTGCAGCAAGTTCAAACTTTCCTTGTTAATGTAATCTGAAAAGATGCACAACTTAGTAGATTGGCCTCATTTCTAAAGTAGTTTGTTTAGAAAACAAACATCTTCATTACCGAACACTGTACTGTGTGAAATAAGTTATTCACTTCTAGGAATCAGTTTAATTTCTACAAAGAAGGTTGAGTGCAGCAAGTTCAAACTTTCCTTGTTAATGTAATCTGAAAAAGATGCACAACGTTAGTAGATTGGCCTCATTTCTAAAGTAGTTTCTTTAGAAAACAAACATCTTCAGTACCGAACACTGTACTGTGTGAAATAAGTTAATTCGATTCTAGGAATCAGTTTAATTTCTACAAAGAAGGCTGAGTGCAGCAAGTTCAAACTTTCCTTGTTAATGTAATCTAAAAAGATAGCCAAGTTAGAAGATTCACCTCATTTGTAAAGTACTTTGTTGAGAAAACAAACATCTTCATTGCCGAACATTGTACTGTGTGAAATAAGCTCATTCGGTTCTAGGAATCAGTTGCTTTCCTACAAAGAAGGTTGAGTGCAGCAAGTTCAAACTTTCCTTGTTAATGTAATATGAAAAGATGCACAACTTAGTAGATTGGCCTCATTTCTAAAGTAGTTTGTGTAGAAAACAAACATATTCATGACCGAACACTGTACTATGTGAAATGAGGTAGTTCGATTCTAGGAATCACTTTGCTTTCCTACAAAGAAGGTTGAGTGCAGCAAGTTCAAACTTTCCTTTTTAATGTAATCTAACAGGATGTACAAGTTAGTGGATTGGCCTCATTTCTAAAGTAGTTTCTTTAGAAAAGAAACATCTTTAGTACCGAACACTGTACTGTGTGAAATAAGTTAATTCGCTTCTAGGAATCAGTTTAATTTCTACGAAGAAGGTTGAGTGCAGCAAGTTCAAACTTTCCTTGTTAATGTAATCTCAAAAGATGGCCAAGTTAGAAGATTCGCCTCATTTGTAAAGTACTTTGTTGAGAAAACAAACATCTTCATTGCCGAACATTGTACTGTGTGAAATAAGCTCATTCGGATCTAGGAATCAGTTGCTTTCCTACAAAGAAGGTTGAGTGCAGCAAGTTCAAACTTTCCTTGTTAATGTAATCTAAAAAGATGGCCAAGTTAGAAGATTCGCCTCATTTGTAAAATACTTTGTTGAGAAAACAAACATCTTCATTGCCGAACATTGTACTGTGTGAAATAAGCTCATTCGGTTCTAGGAATCAGTTGCTTTCCTACAAAGAAGGTTGAGTGCAGCAAGTTCAAACTTTCCTTGTTAATGTAATCTGAAAAGATGCACAACTTAGTAGATTGGCCTCATTTCTAAAGTAGTTTGTTTAGAAAACAAACATCTTCATTACCGAACACTGTACTATGTGAAATGAGCTTGTTCGATTCTAGGAATCACTTGCTTTCCTACAAATAGGAAGGTTGAGTGCAGCAAGTTCAAACTTTCCTACTTTGTGTAATCTAACAGGATGTACAAGTTAGTGGATTCGCCTCATTTCTAAAGTAGTTTCTTTAGAAAAGAAACATCTTTAGTACCGAACACTGTACTGTGTGAAATAAGTTAATTCGCTTCTAGGAATCAGTTTAATTTCTACGAAGAAGGTTGAGTGCAGCAAGTTCAAATTTTCCTTGTTAATGTAATCTCAAAAGATGGCCAAGTTAGAAGATTCGCCTCATTTGTAAAGTACTTTGTTGAGAAAACAAACATCTTCATTGCTGAACATTGTACTGTGTGAAATAAGCTCATTCGGATCTAGGAATCAGTTGCTTTCCTACAAAGAAGGTTGAGTGCAGCAAGTTCAAACTTTCCTTGTTAATGTAATCTAAAAAGATGGCCAAGTTAGAAGATTCGCCTCATTTGTAAAATACTTTGTTGAGAAAACCAACATCTTCATTGCCGAACATTGTACTGTGTGAAATAAGCTCATTCGGTTCTAGGAATCAGTTGCTTTCCTACAAAGAAGGTTGAGTGCAGCAAGTTCAAACTTTCCTTGTTAATGTAATCTGAAAAGATGCACAACTTAGTAGATTGGCCTCATTTCTAAAGTAGTTTGTTTAGAAAACAAACATCTTCATTACCGAACACTGTACTATGTGAAATGAGCTAATTCGATTCTAGGAATCACTTGCTTTCCTACGAAGAAGGTTGAGTGCAGCAAGTTCAAACTTTCCTACTTTGTGTAATCTAACAAGATGTACAAGTTAGTGGATTCGCCTCATTTCTAAAGTAGTTTCTTTAGAAAAGAAACATCTTCAGTACCGAACACTGTACTGTGTGAAATAAGTTAATTCACTTCTAGGAATCAGTTTAATTTCTACGAAGAAGGTTGAGTGCAGCAAGTTCAAACTTTCCTTGTTAATGTAATCTCAAAAGATGGCCAAGTTAGAAGATTGGCCTCATTTGTAAAGTAGTTTGTTGAGAAAACAAACATCTTCATTGCCGAACATTGTACTGTGTGAAATAAGCTCATTCGGATCTAGGAATCAGTTGCTTTCCTACAAAGAAGGTTGAGTGCAGCAAGTTCAAACTTTCCTTGTTAATGTAATCTAAAAAGATGGCCAAGTTAGTAGATTCGCCTCATTTGTAAAGTAGTTTGTTGAGAAAACAAACATCTTCATTGCCGAACATTGTACTGTGTGAAATAAGCTAATTCGGTTCTAGGAATCAGTTGCTTTCCTATAAAGAAGGTTGAGTGTAGCAAGTTCAAACTTTCCTTGTTAATGTAATCTAAAAAGATGGCCAAGTTAGAAGATTCGCCTCATTTGTAAAATACTTTGTTGAGAAAACAAACATCTTCATTGCCGAACATTTTACTGTGTGAAATAAGCTCATTCGGTTCTAGGAATCAGTTGCTTTCCTACAAAGAAGGTTGAGTGCAGCAAGTTCAAACTTTCCTTGTTAATGTAATCTGAAAAGATGCACAACTTAGTAGATTGGCCTCATTTCTAAAGTAGTTTGTTTAGAAAACAAACATCTTCATTACCGAACACTGTACTATGTGAAATGAGCTTGTTCGATTCTAGGAATCACTTGCTTTCCTACGAAGAAGGTTGAGTGCAGCAAGTTCAAACTTTCCTACTTTGTGTAATCTAACAGGATGTACAAGTTAGTGGATTCGCCTCATTTCTAAAGTAGTTTCTTTAGAAAAGAAACATCTTTAGTACCGAACACTGTACTGTGTGAAATAAGTTAATTCACTTCTAGGAATCAGTTTAATTTCTACGAAGAAGGTTGAGTGCAGCAAGTTCAAATTTTCCTTGTTAATGTAATCTCAAAAGATGGCCAAGTTAGAAGATTCGCCTCATTTGTAAAGTACTTTGTTGAGAAAACAAACATCTTCATTGCCGAACATTGTACTGTGTGAAATAAGCTCATTCGGATCTAGGAATCAGTTGCTTTCCTACAAAGAAGGTTGAGTGCAGCAAGTTCAAACTTTCCTTGTTAATGTAATCTAAAAAGATGGCCAAGTTAGAAGATTCGCCTCATTTGTAAAATACTTTGTTGAGAAAACCAACATCTTCATTGCCGAACATTGTACTGTGTGAAATAAGCTCATTCGGTTCTAGGAATCAGTTGCTTTCCTACAAAGAAGGTTGAGTGCAGCAAGTTCAAACTTTCCTTGTTAATGTAATCTGAAAAGATGCACAACTTAGTAGATTGGCCTCATTTCTAAAATACTTTGTTTAGAAAACAAACATCTTCATTGCCGAACATTTTACTGTGTGAAATAAGCTCATTCGATTCTAGGAATCAGTTGCTTTCCTACAAAGAAGGTTGAGTGCAGCAAGTTCAAACTTTCCTTGTTAATGTAATCTAAAAAGATGCACAAGTTAGTGGATTGGCCTCATTTCTAAAGTAGTTTGTTTAGAAAACAAACATCTTCATTACCGAACACTGTACTGTGTGAAATAAGCTAATTCGATTCTAGGAATCAGTTTAATTTCTACGAAGAAGGTTGAGTGCAGCAAGTTCAAACTTTCCTTGTTAATGTAATCTCAAAAGATGGCCAAGATAGAAGATTCGCCTCATTTGTAAAGTACTTTGTTGAGAAAACAAACATCTTCATTGCCGAACATTGTACTGTGTGAAATAAGCTCATTCGGATCTAGGAATCAGTTGCTTTCCTACAAAGAAGGTTGAGTGCAGCAAGTTCAAACTTTCCTTGTTAATGTAATATAAAAGATGGCCAAGTTAGTAGATTCGCCTCATTTGTAAAGTAGTTTGTTGAAAACAAACATTTCATTGCGAACATTGTACTGTGTGAAATAAGCTCATTCGGATCTAGGAATCAGTTGCTTTCCTACAAAGAAGGTTGAGTGCAGCAAGTTCAAACTTTCCTTGTTAATGTAATCTAAAAAGATGGCCAAGTTAGAAGATTCGCCTCATTTGTAAAATACTTTGTTGAGAAAACCAACATCTTCATTGCCGAACATTGTACTGTGTGAAATAAGCTCATTCAGTTCTAGGAATCAGTTGCTTTCCTACAAAGAAGGTTGAGTGCAGCAAGTTCAAACTTTCCTTGTTAATGTAATCTGAAAAGATGCACAACTTAGTAGATTGGCCTCATTTCTAAAGTAGTTTGTTTAGAAAACAAACATCTTCATTACCGAACACTGTACTATGTGAAATGAGCTTGTTCGATTCTAGGAATCACTTGCTTTCCTACGAGGAAGGTTGAGTGCAGCAAGTTCAAACTTTCCTACTTTGTGTAATCTAACAGGATGTACAAGTTAGTGGATTCGCCTCATTTCTAAAGTAGTTTCTTTAGAAAAGAAACATCTTTAGTACCGAACACTGTACTGTGTGAAATAAGTTAATTCGCTTCTAGGAATCAGTTTAATTTCTACGAAGAAGGTTGAGTGCAGCAAGTTCAAATTTTCCTTGTTAATGTAATCTCAAAAGATGGCCAAGTTAGAAGATTCGCCTCATTTGTAAAGTACTTTGTTGAGAAAACAAACATCTTCATTGCCGAACATTGTACTGTGTGAAATAAGCTCATTCGGTTCTAGGAATCAGTTGCTTTCCTTGCAGCAAGTTCAAACTTTCCTTGTTAATGTAATCTAAAAAGATGGCCAAGTTAGAAGATTCGCCTCATTTTAGAGAAAACAAACATCTTCATTGCCGAACATTGTACTGTGTGAAATAAGCTCATTCGGTTCTAGGAATCAGTTGCTTTCCTACAAAGAAGGTTGAGTGCAGCAAGTTCAAACTTTCCTTGTTAATGTAATCTAAAAAGATGGCCAAGTTAGTAGATTCGCCTCATTTGTAAAATAGTTTGTTGAGAAAACAAACATCTTCATTGCCGAACATTGTACTGTGTGAAATAAGCTCATTCGGTTCTAGGAATCAGTTGCTTTCCTACAAAGAAGGTTGAGTGCAGCAAGTTCAAACTTTCCTTGTTAATGTAATCTGAAAAGATGCACAACGTAGTAGATTGGCCTCATTTCTAAAGTAGTTTCTTTAGAAAACAAACATCTTCAGTACCGAACACTGTACTGTGTGAAATAAGTTATTCACTTCTAGGAATCAGTTTAATTTCTACGAAGAAGGTTGAGTGCAGCAAGTTCAAACTTTCCTTGTTAATGTAATCTGAAAAGATGCACAACGTAGTAGATTGGCCTCATTTCTAAAGTAGTTTCTTTAGAAAAGAAACATCTTCAGTACCGAACACTGTACTGTGTCAAATAAGTTAATTCTCTTCTAGGAATCAGTTTAATTTCTACGAAGAAGGTTGAGTGCAGCAACTTCAAACTTTCCTTGTTAATGTAATCTCAAAAGATGGCCAAGTTAGAACATTCGCCTCATTTGTAAAGTACTTTGTTGAGAAAACAAACATCTTCATTGCCAAACATTGTACTGTGTGAAACAAGCTCATTCGGTTCTAGGAATCAGTTGCTTTCCTACAAAGAAGGTTGAGTGCAGCAAGTTCAAACTTTCCTTGTTAATGTAATCTAAAAAGATGGCCAAGTTAGTAGATTCGCCTCATTTGTAAAGTAGTTTGTTGAGAAAACAATCATCTTCATTCCTGAACATTGTACTGTGTGAAATAAGCTCATTCGGTTCTCGGAATCAGTTGCTTTCCTACAAAGAAGGTTGAGTGCAGCAAGTTCAAACTTTCCTTGTTAATGTAATCTGAAAAGATGCACAACTTAGTAGATTGGCCTCATTTTTAAAGTAGTTTGTTTAGAAAACAAACATCTTCATTACCGAACACTGTACTATGTGAAATGAGCTAGTTCGATTCTAGGAATCACTTCCTTTCCTACGAAGAAGGTTGAGTGCAGCAAGTTCAACTTTTCCTACTTTGTGTAATCTAACAAGATGTACAAGTTAGTAGATTCGCCTCATTTCTAAAGTAGTTTCTTTAGAAAAGAAACATCTTCAGTACCGAACACTGTACTGTGTGAAATAAGTTAATTTGCTTCTAGGAATCAGTTTAATTTCTACGAAGAAGGTTGAGTGCAGCAAGTTCAAACTTTCCTTGTTTTTTTTTTATCAATATATATTTTTTATTTATATTATTCTGATTTTACATTCATAGTATTGGTTCCATTGTCCTCCTCCCCTTCCTCCCACTTTCAAAGGGGCCCTCATCAATGGGGAATGTTTATCATGCATTGTGAGTTTGCTCAAGAGTTCTGGTGGATAGGCCCCAGTCTCTGTGCATAATGCCCCAACTTGTGACTCTAACAATCTTTCCGCCCCTCTTCCATGAGTTTCCCTGAGCCACATTGGGGTCATTTTAGTTCTGCTTCCTTGATGAGGTTTTGGGAGCCTCTGTGTCTCTGGATATCTGGCTAATGACTGGAATTGGATGTTCTCTGTATTTATCTCCTTCAGCCTTTTTCTGGTGTATTGATCGCCTTGAGCGCTGTATTCTTGCCCTTCCCCTGCGTTGTTCTATGGTTTCAGCTGGTGAGGTGTGGTTAGCTGATCCTCCCTTCAGGTTCATTGTCCACCTGAAAAGAGATAAGCAAATTCTCCAACGGAGAGAGAAGTTAGTACTAGATAGAAGGGATAACCACATATGTTTTGGAGGGAACTTTATATGCATTGGCTCTCTTCTAGCCTACTTTTGGTGGCCACTAGATCTTGGAGACTGAGCTCATTTTTTGTACATGGCTTTGACTTATTTCCCAGTTCCAGCAATGAGTTCCACTCCACTGAGTGGATCTATTAGCCAAATCAAGAACAGTTGGTTACCCCCCATGGCTGTTTGCCACTACTGCACTTGTATGAGCATTACGTCAGATGGTTTCCTGCTGGGTATCTTAGACTGCAAGTTGTTTGGACCAATGTCAGACATTTTCCCCCAGTTGCTCATGTAGCACCCTCTGGTACTAGACTCGCTAACTGTCTGGGGACTGACCTTCTTCCAGATTCTGGCCAGGTCTCTCTGTGTTTGGTCTTACACACGTATGCTGTCTTCGACAGTAGGGTCTTACCATTAACCTTTGGTGGGTCACCAAGTACTCTGACAGAAGTCTGTCTTTTTGGAAAACCTTGTAGGTGTTTCAGATCAACAGCTCATTGTGGAAGTTAACCCCTTGCTGGCACTGGGAGTTATAAGTCTGCACCTAGGAAGGTGAGGGAGGAAAAAGATATATAATGTAAAAGAGAAAGTGAGTATAGAGAGGAGAGAGAGAGAGAGAGAGGGAGGGAGAGAGAGAAGAAAGAAAGCAGGACAAGATTAAAGTTGGCCTTCATCATGTTCTCTCCAGGTTCCTGTGGTTCGAGTATTCCCTCCGTAGGCCTGCTGAAGGATCACTGTTTTAGCCTGTTGTCCAGAGTAAAGGGTTTTGTATTATTTTTCCCTTTTGGGTCCCAATTTGTATCCCCCTTGTCCTCCCTCCCACCCTCTGATTCCCTCCCACCATTACCCTCCCTCCATCCCACCCTCCTTCGTGTCTCGTCCTCAGAGAGTTTATTAGGTTTGGCCACATGTCACGTGGAATCCGGTTAGGGGCGACAGATAAATGAGACCATGCGACGATTATCTTTTTGTGCTTGGGTGAGCTCACTGAGGATGATCTGTTCCATGTTTGACCATTTTTTTTCAAATTTCCTTATTTCATCTTTCCTTACTGCTACGTAGAATTCCATAGTATAGATATACCACATCTTTGTTATCCATTCATCTAGTGATGGACACCTGGGTTGATTCAGCTCTTTGCTATTATGAATTGAGCAGCTATAAACATGGTTGAGCAAATGTTTCTGATCTGAGGCTTGGGGCCTTTAGGGTAAATGCCCAATAAGGGAATAACTGGATCCACTGGTAAGTCTATGGCCATCCTTTTCAATAGTCTCCATATAGCTGTCCATAGTGGTTGAACCATTTTACATTCCCACCAACAGTGAAGACTTGTTCCTATTTCTCCACAGCCTCGCCAGCATTTGTTTTCATTGTTTTTTTAATGTTAGCCATCCTTACTGGGGTAAGGTGGAATCTCATTGTTGTTTTAATTTGCATTTCCCTGATGATTAGGGATGTTGAACATTTTCTTAAATGTGTGTTTGCTATTTGTATTTCTTCCTCTGAGAACTCCTGTGCAGTTCTCTGCCCCACTTTGTGAGTGGGTTGATTGGTGATTTATTGTTTAGGTTTTGGAGTTCTTTGTAGATTCTAGAAATTAGGCCTTTGTCAGTTGTATAGCTGGTGAAAATTTTCTCCCATTCTGTGGGTATTCTGCTGGCTTTGGCTATTATATTTTTGTCAGTGAAAAAGCTTTTCAGCTTCATGAGATCCCAATGGTTGAGTGATTGTTTAATTTCCTGAGCTGCTGAGGTTTTGTTCAGGAAATCTTTTCCCACTCCTATATCATGGAAGGTTCCTCCTATTTTTTCTTCCAGTAGTAGCAGAGTTTCTGGTTTTATATTAAGGTCTTTTATCCATTTGGACTTAATTTTTGTGCATGGAGAGATGTGTATGTCGAGTTTCATTTTCCTACATATGGTTGTCCAGTTTGTCCAGCACCATTTGTTGAAGATGCTGTCCTTTTTCCATTCTACATTGCTAGGGCCTTTGTCAAATATCAAGTAGCTATAGTTTCTTGACCCAAAGTCTGGGTCTTCAATTCTGTTCCATTGGTCTATATTCCTGTTTTTGTGCCAGTACCAGGTTGTTTTTATTACAATGGCTTTGTAGTATAACTTTAGATCAGGTATGGTGATGCCTCCAGAGGTGTTTCTTTTGCTGAGGATGAGCTTGGATATCCGAGGCCTTCTGCCTTTCCATATGAATTTTGAGATACTTTTTCTATCTCATTGAAGAAGGAAGTTGGGATTTTTATCGGCATTGCATTGAATCTATAAAGTGCTTTTGGTAAAATTGCCATTTTCACAATGTTAATTCTACCAATCCAGGAGCATGGGAGGTCTTTCCATTTTTGTAGGACCTCCTCAATTTCCTTTTGAGAGTTTTTATGTTTTCATTGTATAGGTCTTTCACTTCCTTAGTTAATGTTATTCCAAGGTATTTTATTTTCTTTGTTGCAATTGAAAATGGGACGATGTTAGTTATTTCTTTTTCTGTCTCTTTGTCCTTTGCATACAAAAAGGCTACTGATTTCTGTGCATTGATTTTGTATCCTGCTACTTTGCTGAAGGCGCTAATCACCTTTAAGAGTTTTGGGATGGAAGTTCTCAGGTCACTTATGTATAGAATCATGTCATCTGCGAATAGGGCTAACTTAACTTCTTCCTTTCCAATTTGTATCCCTTTGATTTCTTTCTCCTGTCTTATTGCTTGAGCTAATACTTCTAGCACTATGTTGAAGAGCAGAGGTGAGTGGACACCCCTGCCTTGTTCCTGACCTCAATGGGAATTCCTTCAGCCTCTCCCCATTAAAATTACTTGGGCTTTAGGTGCTTTATATATAGCCTTTATTATGTTGAGATAAGGGCCGCCCATACCTATTCTCTCAATGTTTTGATCATGAAGTGATGTTGTATTTTGTCAAAGGCCTTTTCTGCATCTATCAGAAATGACCATGTGGTTTTTGTGTTTCAGCTTGTTTATGTGGTGTATTACATTGACAGATTTCCGTATGTTGAACCACCCCTGCGTTCCAGGGATGAAGCCTACTTGATCAAGGTGGATAATGCTTTTGATGTACTGTTGAATTCGGTTTGCAAGAATTTTGTTCAGGATCTTTGCATCTATGTTCATCAGAGAAATGGGCCTATAATTTTCCTTTCTTGTGGCGTCCCTTCCTGGTTTTGGAATTAGGGTGATACTAGCTTCATAAAAAGAGTTAGGGATCTCTCCCTGTTCTCCTATTGTGTGGCAGAGTTTGAGAAGAATTGGTTTCAGTTCTTCCATGAAGGTTTGGTAGAATTCTGCTGAGAAGCCATCTGGTCCTGGACTCTTCTTTTTGGGGAGGTGTTTGATTACCTCTTCTATCTCGAAGGGTGTGATGGGTTTGTTTAGGAAATTAATCTGCTCTGGGCTTAGCTTTGGTAGGTGGTATGTGTCTAGAAATTCATCCATTTCCTCCATATTTTCCTGTTTTATGGAGTAGAGGTTTTTAAAATAAGTCCTAATAACTCTTCCTATTTCGCTCATGTCTGTTGTGATCTCTCCTTTTCATTTCTAATTTTGTTGATTTGAAGTGTTTCTTTTTCTGCTTGATCAAATTGGCCAGGGTGTATCAATCTTGTTAATTTTTTGAAGAACCAGCTCTTTGTTTCGTCAATTTTCTTAATTGTCCTCTTAGTTTCCAATTCATTAATTTCTGCTCTGATTTTAATTATTTCTTTCCGTCTGGAAATTTTTGGGTTGGCTTCTTCTAGCCTTTCCAATGCTTTTAGGTGAATGGTCAGGTTATTGATTTGGGATCTTTCTATTTTTCTTATGATGGCATTTAGTGCTATGATTTTCCCCTAAGGACTGCCTTCATTGTGTCCTACAAGTTTTGGTATGATGTGTTCTCATTGTCATTGAGTTCTAGAAATTTTGCAATTTCATTCTTTATTTCATCCACAACCCATTTGTTGTTTAAAAGTGTGTTGTTCAATTTCCAGGAGGTAGAGGGATTCTGGTGTACTTTTTTTGTTGTTAATTTCTAGCATTACAGCATTGTGGTCTGATATCATGCAGGAAATTACATCAATTTTCTTGAAAGTGTGGAGGCAGGCTTTGTGGCCTAGTACATGATCTATTTTAGAGAAGGTTCCATGTGCTGCTGAGAAGAATGTGTAATCTGTAGATTTTGGGTGGAATGTTCTATATACGTCTGTTAGGTCTAGTTGCTCTATGGTGTTGTTGAGCTCTCTTACTTCTCTATTAATTTTCTGTTTGGATGATCTATCCATTGTTGATAGTGGAGTATTGAAGTCCCCGACTATGATGGTGTTGGTGTTTATTTCTGTTTTGTGTTGCCAAGTAGATTTTGCTTTATGAATTGTGGTGCACCTGTGTTTGGTGCATAAATATTGATGATTGTGATGTCCTCTTGTTGGATTGTTCCCTTGATAAGTAAGAAGTGGCCTTCTTTGTCTTTTTTTGGTTAATTTTGGTTTGAAGCCTATTTTATCTGATATAAGTATAGCTACGCCTGCTTTTTTTGTTTGTGTTTGCTTGGAATATCATTTTCCACCCTTTCACCCTAAGGAGGTGTCTGTCTTTAGTGGTGAGGTGGGTTTCTTGAAGACAGCAGATTGAGGGGTCCAGTTTTCTGATCCACCCTGTTAGCTTATGTCTTTTGATGGGTGAATTGAGGCCATTAATGTTCAGAGATATTAGTTTGAGGTTTGATTTAATACCAGCCATATTGTAGTGGGTTGTGGTCATTGTGGGTTTTTTTTTTTTTTTTTTTTTGGAGGGTAAGGGGTTAATGTGGACTGCTTCTTGAGGGCTCTTGAGATTGGTTATTTGTTTCTTCTGTGTGAAGAATTCCCTGAAGTACTTTCTGTAGGTTTGGCTTTGTGTTCATATATTTGTAGAGATGAGTTTTATCATGGAATGTTTTTCTTTCACCATCAATTATGAGGATACTTTTGCTGGATAGAGTAGTTGTGGCTGGAAACCATGGGTTCTTAGAGTTTGCAGTGTTCCATTCCAGGCCCTTCTGGCTTTTAGGGTTTCCATTGAGAAATCTGAGGTAATTCTAATGGGGTTCCCTTTATATGTAATGTGTTGTTTTTCCCTGGCTGCTTTTAGGATTTTCTCTTTGTGCTTGATGTTTAGAGTCTTAAAGATAATGTGTCTCGGAGAATTTCTCCTTTGGTCCAGTCTGTTTGGAGTTCTTGTAGCTTCTTGTAGCTTGATGGGATTTTCTCTTGAGAGAGTGGGAAAGTTTTCTTCAATTATTTTGTTGAATAAGCTTTCCATTCCTTTAGTCTGTGTTTCTTCCCCTCTGGTATGCCCATGATCCTAATGTTTGGACGCTTCAGGGTATCCCACATTTCCCTCATGTTCTGTTCACAATAATTTTTGAACTTGTTGAAGTTTCTGGACTCACGAACTGTTTCTTCTGTTTTGTCTTCCAGTTCTGAGTTTCTATCCTCTACTTGGCTGACTCTATTCTTAAGAGCTTCTATAGAGTTTTGGGTTTGTTCAATTTGGTTCATATTTTCTACTGTTTTTTTATGTATAGTTTCCATCCCTCTGTCTAGTTCCCTTTTCACATCATTTTCTGACCTTCTTAATGCTTCTTGGAGTTCATCCTTGCATTTTTATGTCTTCATTGAACTTAGCCATCTGGTTATTGAGGACTTCTTTTTTTCACTCTCCTTCAGCTCATTTAACTGTTTTTGGAACCCTTCCTGGTTCCTTTCTATTAGGTCTAATCTAGCAAGGATAACATTCATACAATTATTGGCTCTTTGTTGACTTTCTGAGAGTTGTGCTATTTGCTAGCTTGTCTCTTCATTTTGGGGTTCTGATTCTAATGTCTCTTCTATGATTTGCTTCGAGACATCCATTGTAGGACTGGATAGTGTAGCTTGATTTATTTGTATCTGGTTTTTCATGCTCTTCCTTTTTCGCTGTGATCTGCGCATCACACCAGTTCAGAGACACTGGCTCAGTGGGATCTGTCTTGTGATGGCACAGGGAATGGGTGGGGCTTGACCTGCAGTGTGGTTGCACAGGTTCCAGGCAGGTGATATGGCTCCACAGGCCCAGGACACCTGCCTGTGATGGTGCGCCGGGGCTCTGGCCGGGGAGTCAGAAGTGGGACAAATATGTCTTGCTCAGTGGATCCACAGACCCAAGCGCCTGGCTGCAATGGCGAGCTCAGGGGCTCTGGCCAGGGAGCAGGAAGTGGGACAAATCTGTCTCACTCAGAAGATCCACAGACTCAGGCACCCCACTGCAATGGCTCACTCAGGGGCTTTGGCCGGGGAGCAGGGCGTGGGGCGAATCTGTCTCACTCGTTGGATCCACAGCCCCAGACACCTAACTATTGTCACGCCCAGGGGTTCTGGCCGGGATCAGGAAGTGGGACGAAACTGTCTCACTCTGTGGACCCAGGCGCCTAACTGTATTGGCACGCCCAGGGGCTCTGGCCGGGGGCAGCAGGAAGTGGGGCGAAACTGTCTCACTCTGTGGACCCGGGCGCCTAACTGTATTGGCGCACCCAGGGGCTCTGGCCGGGATCAGGAAGTGGGACGAAACTGTCTCACTCTGTGGACCCGGGCGCCTAACTGTATTGGCGCGCCCAGGGGCTCTGGCCGGGGAGCAGGAAGCGGGACGAAACTGTCTCACTCTGTGGACCCGGGCGCCTAACTGTATTGGCGCACAGGGGCTCTGGCCGGGGAGCAGGAAGCGGGACGAAACTGTCTCACTCTGTGGACCCGGGCGCCTAACTGTATTGGCGCACCCAGGGGCTCTGGCCGGGGAGCAGGAAGTGGGACGAAACTGTCTCACTCTGTGGACCCGGGCGCCTAACTGTATTGGCGCGCCCAGGGGCTCTGGCCGGGGAGCAGGAAGCGGGACGAAACTGTCTCACTCTGTGGACCCGGGCGCCTAACTGTATTGGCGCGCCCAGGGGCTCTGGCCGGGGAGCAGGAAGCGGGACGAAACTGTCTCACTCTGTGGACCCGGGCGCCTAACTGTATTGGCGCACCCAGGGGCTCTGGCCGGGGATCAGGAAGTGGGATGAAACTGTCTCACTCTGTGGACCCGGGCGCCTAACTGTACTGGCGCACCCAGGGGCTCTGGCCGGGGAGCAGGAAGTGGGACGAAACTGTCTCACTCTGTGGACCCAGGCGCCTAACTGTACTGGCATGCCCAGGGGCTCTGGCCGGGGAGCAGGAAGCGGGAGGAAACTGTCTCACTCTGTGGACCCGGGCGCCTAACTGGATTGGCGCACCCAGGGGCTCTGGCTGGGGAGCAGGAAGTGGGACAAAACTGTCTCACTCTGTGGACCCAGGCGCCTCACTGGATTGGGGCGGCCAGGGGCTCTGGCCGGGATCAGGAAGTGGGACGAAACTGTCTCACTCTGTGGACAAGGGCGCCTAACTGTATTGGCGTGACCAGGGGCTCTGGCCGGGGAGCAGGAAGCGGGACGAAACTGTCTCACTCTGTGGACTCAGGCGCCTAACTGTATTGGCGCACCCAGGGGCTCTGGCCGGGGTCAGGAAGCGGGGGTCCAAACTGTCTCACTCTGTGGACCCAGGCACCTAACAGGATTGGCGCGCCCAGGGGGCTCTGGCCTGGGAAGTGGGGCAGATCTAGCTCATTCGGTGGGTCCACAGACCTGGGGACCTGGCTGCAACGGTGCTCCGTGTTTGGCTGGCCAGGGGCCTCAGGCAGGTCCAGCGGGACCTTTCAGGCAGTGGCGCCTGCCAAGAGCTTGGGAATCAGTGGTTTCCTTATATTGCAAATCCACCCCCACCCTCTGGAAGCATGCAGGAGCCAGCAAACCCTTTTAAAAGGTCCCTTTAACCTTAAGTATTCTTCTCTTTTCTTCCCGTGAAGTGAGGCGAGGTTAGGTAGCTCCATCTTTCCATCTTGTTAATGTAATCTAAAAAGATGGCCAAGTTAGAAGATTCGCCTCATTTGTAAAGTAGAAAACAAACATCTTCATTGCCGAACATTGTACTGTGTGAAATAAGCTCATTCGGTTCTCTAGGAATCAGTTGCTTTCCTACAAAGAAGGTTGAGTGCAGCAAGTTCAAAACTTTCAATTGTTAATGTAATCTGAAATGATGCACAACTTAGTAGATTGGCCTCATTTCTAAAGTAGTTTGTTTTCTAGAAAACAAACATCTTCATTACCGAACACTGTACTATGTGAAAGGAGCTACTTCGATTCTAGGAATCACTTGCTTTCCTACAAGAAGGTTGAGTGCAGCAAGTTCAAACTTTCCTACTTTGTGTAATCTAACAAGATGTACAAGTTAGTGGATTCGCCACATTTCTAAAGTAGTTTCTTTAGAAAAGAAACATCTTCAGTACCGAACACTGTACTGTGTGAAATAAGTTAATTCGCTTCTGGGAATCACTTTAATTCCTACGAAGAAGGTTGAGTGCAGCAAGTTCAAACTTTCCTTGTTAATGTAATCTCAAAAGATGGCCAAGTTAGAAGATTCACCTCATTTGTAAAGTACTTTGTTGAGAAAACCAACATCTTCATTGCCGAAATTGTACTGTGTGAAATAAGCTCATTCGGATCTAGGAATCAGTTGCTTTCCTAAAAAGAAGGTTGAGTGCAGCAAGTTCAAACTTTCCTTGTTAATGTAATCTAAAAAGATGGCCAAGTTAGTAGATTCGACTCATTTGTAAAGTAGTTTGTTGAGAAAACAAACATCTTCATTGCCGAACATTGTACTGTGTGAAATAAGCTCATTCGGTTCTAGGAATCAGTTGCTTTCCTACAAAGAAGGTTGAGTGCAGCAAGTTCAAACTTTCCTTGTTAATGTAATCTGAAAAGATGCACAACGTAGTAGATTGGCCTCATTTCTAAAGTAGTTTCTTTAGAAAACAAACATCTTCATTACCGAACACTGTACTATGTGAAATGAGCTAGTTCGATTCTAGGAATCACTTGCTTTCCTACGAAGAAGAAGGTTGAGTGCAGCAAGTTCAAACTTTCCTTGTTTGTGTAATCTAACAAGATGTACAAGTTAGTGGATTCGCCTCATTTCTAAAGTAGTTTCTTTAGAAAAGAAACATCTTCAGTACCGAACACTGTACTGTGTCAAATAAGTTAATTAAACTTCTAGGAATCAGTTTAATTTCTACAAAGAAGGTTGAGTGCAGCAAGTTCAAACTTTCCTTGTTAATGTAATCTCAAAAGATGGCCAAGTTAGAACATTCGCTCATTTTGTAAAGTACTTTGTTGAAAAAACAAACATCTTCATTGCCGAACATTGTACTGTGTGAAATAAGCTCATTCGGTTCTAGGAATCAGTTGCTTTCCTACAAAGAAGGTTGAGTGCAGCAAGTTCAAACTTTCCTTGTTAATGTAATCTGAAAAGATGCACAACTTAGTAGATTGGCCTCATTTCTAAAGTAGTTTGTTTAGAAAACAAACATCTTCATTACCGAACACTGTACTATGTGAAATGAGCTAGTTCGATTCTAGGAATCACTTGCTTTCCTACGAAGAAGGTTGAGTGCAGCAAGTTCAAACTTTCCTTGTTAATGTAATCTGAAAAGATGCACAACGTAGTACATTGGCCTCATTTCTAAAGTAGTTTCTTTAGAAAAGAAACATCTTCAGTACCGAACACTGTACTGTGTGAAATAAGTTAATTCGCTTCTAGGAATCAGTTTAATTTCTACGAAGAATGTTGAGTGCAGCAAGTTCAAACTTTCCTTGTTAATGTAATCTCAAAAGATGGCCAAGTTAGAAGATTCACCTCATTTGTAAAGTACTTTGTTGAGAAAACAAACATCTTCATTGCCAAACATTGTACTGTGTGAAATAAGCTCATTCGGTTCTAGGAAACAGTTGCTTTCCTACAAAGAAGGTTGAGTGCAGCAAGTTCAAACTTTCCTTGTTAATGTAATCTAAAAAGATGGCCAAGTTAGTAGATTTGACTCATTTGTAAAGTAGTTTGTTGAGAAAACAAACATCTTCATTGCCGAACATTGTACTGTGTGAAATAAGCTCATTCGGTTCTAGGAATCAGTTTAATTTCTACGAAGAAGGTTGAGTGCAGCAAGTTCAAACTTTCCTTGTTAATGTAATCTCAAAAGATGGCCAAGTTAGTAGGATTCACCTCATTTGTAAAGTACTTTTTGAGAAAAACAAACATCTTCATTGCCGAACATTGTACTGTGTGAAATAAGCTCATTCGGTTCTAGGAATCAGTTGCTTTCCTACAAAGAAGGTTGAGTGCAGCAACTTCAAACTTTCCTTGTTAATGTAATCTAAAAAGATGGCCAAGTTAGCAGATTCGACTCATTTGTAAAGTAGTTTGTTGAGAAAACAAACATCTTCATTGCCGAACATTGTACTGTGTGAAATAAGCTCATTCGGTTCTAGGAATCACTTGCTTTCCTACAAAGAAGGTTGAGTGCAGCAAGTTCAAACTTTCCTTCTTAATGTATTCTGAAAAGATGCACAACGTAGTAGATTGGCCTCATTTCTAAAGTAGTTTGTTTAGAAAACAAACATCTTCAGTACCGAACACTGTACTATGTGAAATGAGCTAGTTCGATTCTAGGAATCACTTGCTTTCCTACGAAGAAAGTTGAGTGCAGCAAGTTCAAACTTTCCTACTTTGTGTAATCTAACAAGATGTACAAGTTAGTGGATTCGCCTCATTTCTAAAGTCGTTTCTTTAGAAAAGAAACATCTTCAGTACCTAATACTGTACTGTGTGAAATAAGTTAATTCACTTCTAGGAATCAGTTTAATTTCTACGAAGAAGGTTGAGTGCAGCAAGTTCAAACTTTCCTTGTTAATGTAATCTCAAAAGATGGAAGAGTTAGAACATTCGCTTCATTTGTAAAGTACTATATTGAGAAAACAAACATCTTCATTGCAGAACATTGTACTGTGTGAAATAAGCTCATTCGGTTCTAGGAATCAGTTGCTTTCCTACAAAGAAGGTTGAGTGCAGCAAGTTCAAACTTTCCTTGTTCATGTAATCTGAAAATATGCACAATTTAGTAGATTGGTCTCATTTCTAAAGTAGTTTGTTTAGAAAACAAATATCTTCATTACCGAACACTGTGCTATGTGAAATGAGCTACTTCGATTCTAGGAATCACTTGATTCCTACGAAGAAGGTTGAGTGCAGCAAGTTCAAACTTTCCTACTTTGTGTAATCTAACAAGATGTACAAGTTAGTGGATTCGCCTCATTTCTAAAGTAGTTTCTTTAGAAAAGAAACATCTTCAGTACCGAACACTGTACTGTGTGAAATAAGTTAATTCGCTTCTAGGAATCAGTTTAATTTCTACGAAGAAGATTGAGTGCAGCAAGTTCAAACTTTCCTTGTTAATGTAATCTAAAAAGATGGCCAAGTTATTAGATTCGCCTCATTTGTAAAGTAGTTTGTTGAGAAAACAAACATCTTCATTGCCGAACATTGTACTGTGTGAAATAAGCTCATTCTGGTCTAGGAATCAGTTGCTTTCCAACAAAGAAGGTTGAGTGCAGCAAGTTCAAACTTTCCTTGTTAATGTAATCTGAAAAGATGCACAACTTAGTAGATTGGCCTCATTTCTAAAGTAGTTTGTTTAGAAAACAAACATCTTCATTACCGAACTCTGCACTATGTGAAATGAGCTAGTTCGATTCTAGGAATCACTTGCTTTCCTACGAAGAAGGTTGAGTGCAGCAAGTTCAAACTTTCCTACTTTGTGTAATCTAACATGATGTACAAGTTATTGGATTCCCCTCATTTCTAAAGTAGTTTCTTTAGAAAAGAAACATCTTCAGTACCGAACACTGTACTGTGTGAAATAAGTTAATTCGCTTCTAGGAATCATTTTAATTTCTACGAAGAAGGTTGAGTGCAGCAAGTTCAAACTTTCCTTGTTAATGTAATCTCAAAAGATGGCCAAGTTAGAAGATTCGCCTCATTTGTAAAGTACTTTGTTGAGAAAACCAACATCTTCATTGCCGAACATTGTACTGTGTGAAATAAGCTCATTAGGTTCTAGGAATCAGTTGCTTTCCTACAGAGAAGGTTGAGTGCAGCAAGTTCAAACTTTCCTTGTTAATGTAATCTGAAAAGATGCACAACGTAGTAGATTGGCCTCATTTCTAAAGTAGTTTCTTTAGAAAAGAAACATCTTCAGTATCGAAGACTGTACTGTGTGAAATAAATTAATTCACTTCTAGGAATCAGTTCAATTTCTACGAAGAAGGTTGAGTGCAGCAAGTTCAAACTTTCCTTGTTAATGTAATCTGAAAAGATGCACAACGTAGTAGATTGGCCTCATTTCTAAAGTAGTTTCTTTAGAAAAGAAACATCTTCAGTACCGAACACTGTACTGTGTGAAATAAGTTAATTCGCTTCTAGGAATCAGTTTAATTTCTACGAAGAAGGTTGAGTGCAGCAAGTTCAAACTTTCCTTGTTAATGTAATCTAAAAAGATGGCAAAGTTAGAAGATTCGCCTCACTTGTAAAGTACTTTGTTGAGAAAACAAACATCTTCATTGCCGAACATTGTACTGTGTGAAATAAGCTCATTCGGTTCTAGGAATCAGTTGCTTTCCTACAAAGAAGGTTGAGTGCAGCAAGTTCAAACTTTCCTTGTTAATGTAATCTGAAAAGATGCACAACTTAGTAGATTGGCCTCATTTCTAAAGTAGTTTGTTCAGTAAACAAACATCTTCATTACCGAACACTGTACTATGTGAAATGAGCTAGTTCGATTCTAGGTATCACTTGCGTTCCTACGAAGAAGGTTGAGTGCAGCAAGTTCAAACTTTCCTACTGTGTGTAAACTAACAAGATGTACAAGTTAGTGGATTCGCCTCATTTCTAAAGTAGTTTCTTTAGAAAAGAAACACCTTCAGTACCGAACACTGTACTGTATGAAATAAGTTAATTCGCTTCTAGATTTCAGTTTAATTTCTATGAAGAAGGTTGAGTGCAGCAAGTTCAAACTTTCCTTGTTAATGTAATCTAAAAACATGGCCAAGTTAGAACATTCGCCTCATTTTTAATGTACTTTGTTGAGAAAACAAACATCTTCAGTACCGAACTCTGTACTGTGTGAAATAAGTTAATTCGCCTCTAGGAATCAGTTTAATTTCTACGAAGAAGGTTGAGTGCAGCAAGTTCAAACTTTCCTTGTTAATGTAACCTCAAAAGATGGCCAAGTTAGAAGATTTGCCTCATTTGTAAAGTACGTTGTTGAGAAAACAAACATCTTCATTGCCGAACATTGTACTGTGTGAAATAAGCTCATTCGGTTCTAGGAATCAGTTGCTTTCCTACAAAGAAGGTTGAGTGCAGCAAGTTCAAACTTTCCTTGTTAATGTAATCTGAAAAGATGAACAACTTAGTAGATTGGCCTCATTTCTAAAGTAGTTTGTTTAGAAAACAAACATCTTCATTACCGAACACTGTACTATGTGAAATGAGCTAGTTCGATTCTAGGAATCACTTGCTTTCCTACGAAGAAGGTTGAGTGCAGCAAGTTCAAACTTTCCTACTTTGTGTCATCTAACAAGATGTACAAGTTAGTGTATTCGCCTCATTTCTAAAGTAGTTTCTTTAGAAAAGGAACATCTTCAGTACCGAACACTGTACTGTGTGAAATAAGTTAATTCACTTCTAGGAATCAGTTTAATTTCTACAAAGAAGGTTGAGTGCAGCAAGTTCAAACTTTCCTTGTTAATGTAATCTCAAAAGATGGCCAAGTTAGAAGATTCGCCTCATTTGTAAAGTACTTTGTTGAGAAAACAAACATCTTCATTGCCGAACCTTGTACTGTGTGAAATAAGCTCATTCGGTTCTCGGAATCAGTTGCTTTCCTACAAAGAAGGTTGAGTGCAGCAAGTTCAAACTTTCCTTGTTAATGTAATCTAAAAAGATGGCTAAGTTAGTAGATTCGAATCATTTGTAAAGTAGTTTGTTGAGAAAACAAGCATCTTCATTGCCGAACATTGTACTGTGTGAAATAAGCTTATTCGGTTCTAGGAATCAGTTGCTTTCCTACAAAGAAGGTTGAGTGCAGGAAGTTCAAACTATCCTTGTTAATGTAATCTTAAAAGATGCACAACGTAGTAGATTGGCCTCATTTCTAAAGTAGTTTCTTTAGAAAAGAAACATCTTCAATACCGAACACTGTACTGTGTGAAATAAGTTAATTCGCTTCTAGGAATCAGTTTAATTTCTACGAAGAAGGTTGAGTGCAGCAAGTTCAAACTTTCCTTGTTAATGTAATCTAAAAAGATGGCCAAGTTAGAAGATTCGCCTCATTTGTAAAGTACTTTGTTGAGAAAACAAACATCTCCATTGCCGAACATTGTACTGTTTGAAATAAGCTCATTCGGTTCTAGGAATCAGTTGCTTTCCTACAAAGAAGGTTGAGTGCAGCAAGTTCAAACTTTCCTTGTTAATGTAATCTGAAAAGACGCATAACTTAGTAGATTGGCCTGATTTCTAATGTAGTTTGTTTAGAAAACAAACATCTTCATTACCGAACACTGTGCTATGTGAAATGAGCTAGTTCGATTCTAGGAATCACTTGCTTTCCTACGAAGAAGGTTGAGTGCAGCAAGTTCAAACTTTCCTAGTTGGTGTAATCTAACAAGATGTACAAGTTAGTGGATGCGCCTCATTTCTAAAGTAGTTTCTTTAGAAAACAAACATCTTCAGTACCGAACACTGTACTGTGTGAAATAAGTTAATTAAACTTCTAGGAATCATTTGCTTTCCTACAAAGAAGGTTGAGTGCACCAAGTTCAAACTTTCCTTGTTAACGTAATCTAAAAAGATTGCCAAGTTAGTAGATTCGCCTCATTTGTAAAGTAGTTTGTTGAGAAAATTAACATCTTTATTGCCGAACATTGTACTGTGTGAAATAAGCTCATTCGGTTCTAGGAATCAGTTGCTTTCCTACAAAGAAGGTTGAGTGCAACAACTTCAAACTTTCCTTGTTAATGTATTCTAAAAAGATGTCCAAGTTAGTAGATTCGCCTCATTTCTAAAGTAGTTTCTTTAGAAAACAAACCTACATTGCCAAACTTTGTACTTTGTGAAATGAGCTAATTCAGTTCTAGGAATCAGTTTATTTTCTACGAAAATGGTTGAGTTTAGCAAGTTCAAACTTTCCTTGTTAATGTGGTCTGAAAAGATGTCCAAGTTAGTAGATTTGTCTCATTGGTAAAGTAATTTTTGAGAAAACAAACATCTTATTTGCCGAACATTGTACTGTGTGAACAAAGCTAATTTAGTTCTAGAATTCAGTTGCTTTCCTACAAAGAAGGTTGAATGTAGCCAGTTCAAATTTCCTTGTTAATGTAACCTAAAAAGATGCACGACTTAGTAGATTGGCGTCATTTCTAAAGTAGTTTCTTTAGAAAAGAAACATCTTCAGTACCGAACACTGTACTGTGTGAAATGAGTTAATTCGCTTCTAGGAGTCAGTTTGATTTCTACAAAGATGGTTGAGTGCAGGAAGTTGAAACTTTCCTAGTTTGTGTAATCTAACAAGATGTACAAGTTAGTGGATGCGCCTCATTTCTAAAGTAGTTTCTTTAGAAAACAAACATCTTCAGTACCGAACACTGTACTGTGTGAAATAAGTTAATTCGGTTCTAGGAATCAGGTGCTTTCCTACAAAGAAGGTTGAGTGCAGCAAGTTCAAACTTTCCTTGTTAACGTAATCTAAAAAGATTGCCAAGTTAGTAGATTCGCCTCATTTGTAAAGTAGTTTGTTGAGAAAATTAACATCTTTATTGCCGAACATTGTACTGTGTGAAATAAGCTCATTCGGTTCTAGGAATCAGTTGCTTTCCTACAAAGAAGGTTGAGTGCAGCAACTTCAAACTTTCCTTGTTAATGAAATCTAAAAAGATGGCCAAGTTAGTAGATACGAATCAATTGTAAAGTAGTTTGTTGAGAAAACAAACATCTTCATTACAGAAGATTGTACTATGTGAAATAAGCTCATTCGGTTCTAGCAATCAGTTGCTTTCCTACAAAGAAAGTTGAGTGCAGCAAGTTCTAACTTTCCTTGTTAATGTAATCTGAAAAGATTCACAACGTAGTAGATTGGTCGCATTTCTAAAGTAGTTTCTTTAGAAAAGAAACATCTTCAGTACTGAACAGTGTACTGTGTGAAATAAGTTAGTTCGCTTCTAGGAATCAGTTTAATTTCTACGAAGAAGGTTGAGTGCAGCAAGTTCAAACTTTCCTTGTTAATGTAATCTAAAAAGATGGCCAAGTTAGAAGATTCGCCACATTTGTAAAGTACTTTGTTGAGAAAACAAACATCTTCATTGCCGAACATTGTACTGTTTGAAATAAGCTCATTCAGTTCTAGGAATCAGTTCCTTTCCTACAAAGAAGGTTGAGTGCAGCAAGTTCAAACTTTCCTTGTTAATGTAATCTGAAAAGATGCACAACTTAGTAGATTGGCCTGATTTCTAAAGTAGTTTGTTTAGAAAACAAACATCTTCATTACCGAATACTGTGCTATGTGAAATGAGCTAGTTCGATTCGAGGAATCACTTGCTTTCCTACGAAGAAGGTTGAGTGCAGCAAGTTCAAACTTTCCTAGTTGGTGTAATCTAACAAGATGTACAAGTTAGTGGATTCGCCTCATTTCTAAAGTAGTTTCTTTAGAAAACAAATATCTTCACTACCGAACACTGTACTGTGTGAAATAAGTTAATTCGCTTCTTGGAATCAGTTGCTTTCCTACAAAGAAGGTTGAGTGCAGCAAGTTTAAACTTTCCTTGTTAATGTAATCTAAAAAGATTGCCAAGTTAGTAGATTCGACTCATTTGTACAGTAGTTTGTTGAGAAAACAAACATCTTCATTGCCGAACATTGTACTGGGTGAAATAAGCTCATTCGGTTCTAGGAATCAGTTGCTTTCCTACAAAGAAGGTTGAGTGCAGCAAGTTCAAACATTTCTTGTTATTGTAATCTGAAAAGATACACAACGTAGTAGATTGGCATCATTTCTAAAGTAGTTTCTTTAGAAAAGAAACATCTTCAGTACCGAACACTGTACTGTGTGAAATAAGTTAATTCGCTTCTAGGAATCAGTTTAATTTCTACGAAGAACGATGAGTGCATCAAGTTCAAACTTTCCTTGTAAATGTAACCTCAACAGATGGCCAAGTTAGAAGATTAGCCTCATTTGTAAAGTACTTTGTTGAGAAAACAAACATCTTCATTGCCGAACATTGTACTGTGTGAAATAAGCTCATTCAGTTCTAGGAATCAGTTGCTTTCCTACAAAGAAGGTTGAATGCAGCAAGTTCAAACTTTCCTTGTTAATGTAATCTGAGAAGATGCACAACTTAGTAGATTGGCCTCATTTCTAATGTAGTTTGTTTAGAAAACAAACATCTTCATTACCGAACACTGTACTATGTGAAATGAGCTAGTTCGATTCTAGGAATCACTTGCTTTCCTACGAAGAAGGTTGAGTGCAGCAAGTTCAAACTTTCCTACTTTGTGTAATCTAACAAGTTGTACAAGTTAGTGGATTCGCCTCATTTCTAAAGTAGTTTCTTTAGAAAAGAAACATCTTCAGTACCGAACACTGTACTGTGTGAAATAAGTTAATTCGTTTCTAGGAATCAGGTGCTTTCCTACAAAGAAGGTTGAGTGCAGCGAGTTCAAACTTTCCTTGTTAATGTAATCTGAAAAGATGGCCAAGTTAGTAGATTCGTCTCATTTGTAAAGTAGTTTGTTGAGAAAACAAACATCTTCCTTGCCGAACATTGTACTGTGTGAAATAAGCTCATTCGGTTCTAGGAATCAGTTGCTTTCCTACAAAGAAGGTTGAGTGCAGCAAGTTCAAACATTCCTTGTTAATGTAATCTGAAAATATGCACAACTTAGTAGATTGGCCTCATTTCTAAAGTATTTTGTTTAGAAAACAAACATCTTCATTACCGAACACTGTGCTATGTGAAATGAGCTAGTTCGATTCTAGGAATCACATGCTTTCCTACAAAGAAGGTTGAGTGCAGCAAGTTCAAACTTTCCTAGTTTGTGTAATCTAACAAGATGTACAAGTTAGTGGTTTCGGCTCATTTCTAAAGTAGTTTCTTTAGAAAACAAACCTAAATTGCCAAACTTTGTACTTTGTGAAATGAGCTAATTGAATTCTAGGAATCAGTTTACTTTCTACGAAGATGGTTGTGTTTAGCAAGTTCAAACTTTCCTTGTTAATGTGGTCTGAAAAGATGTCCAAGTTAGTATATTTGCCTCATTGGTAAAATAGTTTGTTGAGAAAACAAACATCTTCATTGCCGAACATTGTCCTGTGTGAACAAAGCTAATTTAGTTCTAGAATTCAGTTGGTTTCCTACAAAGAAGGTTGAATGTAGCCAGTTCAAACTTTCCTTGTTAATGTAACCTAAAAAGATGCACGACTTAGTAGATTGGCCTCATTTCTAAAGTAGTTTCTTTATAAAAGAAACATCTTCAGTACCGAACACTGTACTATGTGAAATGAGTTAATTCGCTTCTAGGAGTCAGTTTAATTTCTACGAAGATGGTTGAGTGCAGGAAGTTCAAACTTTCCTAGTTTGTGTAATCTAACAAGATGTACAAGTTAGTGGATTCGCATCATTTCTAAATTAGTTTCTTTAGAAAACAAACATCTTCAGTACCGAACACTGTACTGTGTGAAATAAGTTAATTCGGTTCTAGGAATCAGGTGCTTTCCTACAAAGAAGGTTGAGTGCACCAAGTTCAAACTTTCCTTGTTAATGTAATCTAAAAAGATGGCCAAGTTAGTAGATTCGACTCATTTGTAAAGTAGTTTGTTGAGAAAACAAACATCTTCATTGCCGAACATTGTACTGTGTGAAATAAGCTCATGCGGTTCTATGAATCAGTTGCTTTCCTACAAAGAAGGTTGAGTGCAGCAAGTTCAAACTTTCCTTGTTAATGTAATCTAAAAAGATGGCCAAGTTAGTAGATTCGACTCATTTGTAACGTAGTTTGTTGAGAAAACAAACATCTTCATTGCCAAACATTGTACTGTGTGAAATAAGCTCATTCAGTTCTAGGAATCAGTTGCTTTCCTACGAAGTAGGTTTAGTGCAGCAACTTCAAACTTTCCTTGTTTGTGTAGTCTAACAAGATGTACAACTTACTAGTTTCGCTTCATTTGTAAAGTACTTTGCTCAGAAAACAAACATCTTCATTGCCAAACACTGTACTGTGTGAAATGAGCTTGTTCGGTTCTAGGAATCAGTTGCTTTCCTACGAAAGAAGGTTTAGTGCAGCAAGTTCAAACATTTCTAGTTAGTGTAATCTAAGAAGATGTACAAATTAGTAGTTTCACTTCATTTCTAATGCAGTTCTTATAGAAAACATACATCTTCATTGGCGAACACTGTGCTGTGTTAAATAAGCTAGTGTTGGTTCTAGGAATCAGTTGCTTTCCTACGAAGAAGGTTTAGTGCAGCTACTTCAAACTTTCCTTGTTTGTGTAGTCTAACAAGATGTACAACTTACTAGTTTCACTTCATTTGTAAAGTAGTTTGTTCAGAAAACAAACATCTTCATTGCCGAACACTGTACTGTGTGAAATAAGCTAGTTCGGTTCTAGGAATCAGTTGCTTTCCTACGAAGAAGGTTTAGTGCAGCAAGTTCAAACTTTTCTAGTTAGTGTAATCTAACAAGATGTACAATTTACTAGATTTCATCATATCTAAAGTAGTTTGTTTCAAAACAAACATCTTCATTGCCGAAAACTGTACTGTGTGAAATAAGTTAGTTCAGTTCTAGGTATCAGTTTTCTTTCCTACAAAGAAGGTTTAGTTCATCAACTTCAAACTTTCCTTGTTTGTGTAGTCTAACAAGATGTACAACTTACTAGTTTCGCTTCATTTGTAAAGTAGTTTGTTTAGAAAACAAACATCTTCATTGCCGAACACTGTACTGGGTGAAATAAGCTAGTTCGGTTCTAGGAATCAGTTGCTTTCCTACAAAGAAGGTTTAGTGCAGCAAGTTCAAACTTTTCTAGTTAGTGTAATCTAACAAGATGTACAACCTTACTGGATTCGCTTCATATCTAAAGTAGTTTGTTTCAAAAACAAACTTCTTCATTGCCGAAAACTGTACTGTGTGAAATAAGTTTCTTCGGTTCTAGGAATCAGTTGCTTTCCTGCAAGAAGGTTTAGTGCAGCAACTTCAAACTTTCCTTGTTTGTGTAGTCTAACAAGATGTACAACTTACTAGTTTCGCTTCATTTGTAAAGTAGTTTGTTCAGAAAACAAACATCTTCATTGCCGAACACTGTAATGTGTGAAATAAGCTAGTTCGGTTCTAGGAATCAGTTGCTTTCCTACGAAGAAGGTTTAGTGCAGCAAGATCAAACTTTTCTAGTTAGTGTAATCTAACACGATGTACAACTTAGTAGTTTCACTTCATTTCTAAAGCAGTTTGATTCGGAAACATACATCTTCATTGCCGATAACTGTACTGTTTGAAATTAGTTAGTGCGGTTCTAGGAATCAGTTACTTTCCTACGAAGAAGGTTTAGGGCAGCAACTTCAAACTTTCCTTGTTTGTGTAGTCTAACAAGTTGTACAACTTACTAGTTTCGCTTCATTTGTAAAGTAGTTTGTTCAGAAAACAAACATCTTCATTGCCGAACACTGTACTGTGTGAAATAAGCTAGTTCGGTTCTAGGAATCAGTTGCTTTCCTACGAAGAAGGTTTAGTGCAGCAAGTTCAAACTTTTCTAGTTAGTGTAATCTAACAAGATGTACAATTTACTAGATTTCAATATCTAAAGTAGTTTGTTTCAAAAACAAACATCTTCATTGCCGAAAACTGTACTGTGTGAAATAAGTTAGTTCAGTTCTAGGAATCAGTTGCTTTCCTACGAAGAAGGTTTAGTGCAGCAACTTCAAACTTTCCTTGTTTGTGTAGTCTAACAAGATGTACAACTTACTAGTTTCGCTTCATTTGTAAAGTAGTTTGTTTAGAAAACAAACATCTTCATTGCCTAACACTGTACTGTGTGAAATAAGCTAGTTCGGTTCTAGGAATCAGTTGCTTTCCTACGAAGAAGGTTTAGTGCAGCAAGTTCAAACTTTTCTAGTTAGTGTAATCTAACAAGATGTACAACCTTACTGGTTTCACTTCATATCTAAAGTAGTTTGTTTCAAAAACAAACTTCTTCATTGCCAAAAACTGTACTGTGTGAAATAAGTTAGTTCGGTTCTAGGAATCAGTTGCTTTCCTACAAAGAAGGTTTAGTGCAGCAACTACAAACTTTCCTTGTTTGTGTAGTCTAACAAGATGTACAACTTACTAGTTTCGCTTCATTTGTAAAGTAGTTTGTTTAGAAAACAAACATCTTCATTGCCGAACACTGTACTGTGTGAAATAAGCTAGTTCGGTTCTAGGAATCAGTTGCTTTCCTACGAAGAAGGTTTAGTGCAGCAAGTTCAAACTTTTCTAGTTAGTGTAATCTAACAAGATGTACAACTTAGTAGTTTCACTTCATTTCTAAAGCAGTTTGTTTCGGAAACATACATCTTCATTGCCGATAACTGTACTGTTTGAAATTAGTTAGTGCGGTTCTAGGAATCAGTTGCTTTCCTACGAAGAAGGTTTAGTGCAGCAACTTCAAACTTTCCTTGTTTGTGTAGTCTAACAAGATGTACAACTTACTAGTTTCGCTTCATTTCTAAAGTAGTTTCTTTAGAAAACAAACATCTTCATTGCCGAACACTGTACTGTGTGACATTAGTTAGTTCGGTTCTAGGAATCAGTTGCTTTCCTCCGAAGAATGTTTAGTGCAGCAAGTTCAAACATTTCTAGTTAGTGTAATCTAAGAAGATGTACAAATTAGTAGTTTCCTTTCATTTCTAATGCAGTTGTTTTAGAAAACATACATCTTCATTGGCGAACACTGTGCTGTGTTAAAATAAGCTAGTGTGGTTCTAGGAATCAGTTGCTTTCCTACGAAGAAGGTTTAGTGCAGCAACTTCAAACTTTCCTTGTTTGTGTAGTCTAACAAGATGTACAACTTACTAGTTTCGCTTCATTTGTAAAGTAGTTTGTTCAGAAAACAAACATCTTCATTGCCGAACACTGTACTGTGTGAAATAAGCTAGTTCGGTTCTAGGAATCAGTTGCTTTCCTACGAAGAAGGTTTAGTGCAGCAAGTTCAAACTTTTCTAGTTAGTGTAATCTAACAAGATGTACAACTTAGTAGTTTCACTTCATTTCTAAAGCAGTTTGTTTCAAAAACATACATCTTCATTGCCGAAACTGTACTGTGTTGAAATAAGTTAGTGTGGTTCTAGGAATCAGTTGCTTTCCTACGAAGAAGGTTTAGTGCAGCAACTTCAAACTTTCCTTGTTTGTGTAGTCTAACAAGATGTACAACTTACTAGTTTCGCTTCATTTCTAAAGTAGTTTGTTTAGAAAACAAACATCTTCATTGCCAAACACTGTACTGTGTGAAATAAGCTAGTTCGGTTCTAGGAATCAGTTGCTTTCCTCCGAAGAATGTTTAGTGCAGCAAGTTCAAACATTTCTTGTTAGTGTAATCTAACAAGATGTACAAATTAGTAGTTTCCTTCAATTCTAATGCAGTTTTTTTAGAAAACAAACATCTTCATTGCGAACACTGTACTGTGTTAAATAAGCTAGTTGGTTCTAGGAATCAGTTGCTTTCCTACGAAGAAGGTTTAGTGCAGCAACTTCAAACTTTCCTTGTTTCTGTAATCTAACAAGATGTACAACTTACTAGTTTCACTTCATTTCTAAAGTAGTTTGTTTTAAAAACAAACATCTTCATTGCTGAACACTGTACTGTGTGAAATAAGCTAGTTCAGTTCTAGGAATCAGTTGCTTTCCTCTCTGAAGAAGGTTTAGTGCAGCAACTTCAAACTTTCCTTGTTTGTGTAGTCTAACAAGATGTACAACTTACTAGTTTCGCTTCATTTGTAAAGTAGTTTGTTTAGAAAACAAACATCTTCATTGCCAACACTGTACTGTGTGAAATAAGCTAGTTCGGTTCTAGGAATCAGTTGCTTTCCTACGAAGAAGGTTTAGTGCAGCAAGTTCAAACTTTTCTAGTTAGTGTAATCTAACAAGATGTACAACCTTACTGGATTCGCTTCATATCTAAAGTAGTTTGTTTCAAAAACAAACATCTTCATTGCCGAAAACTGTACTGTGTGAAATAAGTTAGTTCGGTTCTAGGAATCAGTTGCTTTCCTGCGAAGAAGGTTTAGTGCAGCAACTTCAAACTTTCCTTGTTTGTGTAGTCTAACAAGATGTACAACTTACTAGTTTCGCTTCATTTCTAAAGTAGTTTCTTTAGAAAACAAACATCTTCATTGCTGAACACTGTACTGTGTGAAATAAGCTAGTTCGGTTCGAGGAATCAGTTGCTTTCCTCCGACGAAGGTTTAGTGCAGCAAGTTCAAACATTTGTAGTTACTGTAATCTAAGAAGATGTAGAAATTAGTAGTTTCACTGCATTTCTAATGCAGTTGTTTTAGAAAACATACATCTTCATTGGCAAACAACTGTGCTGTGTTAAATAAGCTAGTGTGGTTCTAAGATTCAGTTACTTTCCAGGAAGAAGGTTTAGTGCAGCAACTTCAAACTTTCCTTGTTTGTGTAGTCTAACAAGATGTACAACTTACTAGTTTTGCTTCATTTGTAAAGTAGTTTGTTCAGAAAACAAACATCTTCATTGCCGAACACTGTACTGTGTGAAATAATCTAGTTCGGTTGTAAGAATCAGTTGCTTTCCTACGAAGAAGGTTTAGTGCAGCAAGTTCAAACTTTTCTAGTTAGTGTAATCTAACAAGATGTACAATGTACTAGATTCACTTCATATCTAAAGTAGTTTGTTTCAAAAACAAACATCTTCATTTGCCGAAAACTGTACTGTGTGAAATAAGTTAGTTCAGTTCTAGGAATCAGTTGCTTTCCTACGAAGAAGGTTTAGTGCAGCAACTTCAAACTTTCCTTGTTTGTGTAGTCTAACAAGATGTACAACTTACTAGTTTCGCTTCATTTGTAAAGTAGTTTGTTTAGAAAACAAACATCTTCATTGCCTAACACTGTACTGTGTGAAATAAGCTAGTTCGGTTCTAGGAATCAGTTGCTTTCCTACGAAGAAGGTTTAGTGCAGCAAGTTCAAACATTTCTAGTTAGTGTAATCTAAGAAGATGTACAAATTAGTAGTTTCACTTCATTTCTAATGCAGTTGTTTTAGAAAACAGACATCTTCATTGGCGAACAACTGTGCTGTGTTAAATAAGCTTAGTGTGGTTCTAGGAATCAGTTGCTTTCCTACGAAGATGGTTTAGTGCAGCAACTTCAAACTTTCCTTGTTTGTGTAGTCTAACAAGATGTACAACTTACTAGTTTCGCTTCATTTGTAAAGTAGTTTGTTTAGAAAACAAACATCTTCATTGCTGAACACTGTACTGTGTGAAATAAGCTAGTTCGGTTCTAGGAATCAGTTGCTTTCCTACGAAGAAGGTTTAGTGCAGCAAGTTCAAACTTTTCTAGTTAATGTAATCTAACAAGATGTACAACTTACTAGATTCACTTCATTTCTAAAATGTAGTTTGTTTCAAAAACAAACATCTTCATTGCCGAAAACTGTACTGTGTGAAATAAGTTAGTTCAGTTCTAGGAATCAGTTGCTTTCCTACGAAGAAGGTTTAGTGCAGCAACTTCAAACTTTCCTTGTTTGTGTAGTCTAACAAGATGTACAAATTACTAGTTTCGCTTCATTTCTAAAGTAGTTTGTTTTTAAAACAAACATCTTCATTGCCGAACACTGTACTGTGTGAAATAAGCTAGTTCGGTTCTAGGAATCAGTTGCTTTCCTACGAAGAAGGTTTAGTGCAGCAAGTTCAAACTTTTCTAGTTAGTGTAATCTAACAAGATGTACAACCTTACTGGTTTCGCTTCATTTCTAAAGTAGTTTGTTTCAAAAACAAACATCTTCATTGCCAAAACTGTACTGTGTGAAATAAGTTAGTTCGGTTCTAGGAATCAGTTGCTTTCCTACGAAGAAGGTTTAGTGCAGCAACTTCAAACTTTCCTTGTTTGTGTAGTCAAACAAGATGTACAACTTACTAGTTTCGCTTCATTTGTAAAGTAGTTTGTTTAGAAAACAAACATCTTCATTGCCGAACACTGTACTGTGTGAAATAAGCTAGTTCGGTTCTAGGAATCAGTTGCTTTCCTACGAAGAAGGTTTAGTGCAGCAAGTTCAAACTTTTCTAGTTAGTGTAATCTAACAAGATGTACAACCTTACTGGATTCGCTTCATTCTAAAGTAGTTTGTTTCAAAAACAAACATCTTCATTGCCGAACACTGTACTGTGTGAAATAAGCTAGTTCGGTTCTAGGAATCAGTTGCTTTCCTCCGAAGAAAAGTTTAGTGCAGCAAGTTCAAACATTTCTAGTTAGTGTAATCTAAGAAGATGTACAAATTAGTAGTTTCACTTCATTTCTAATACAGTTGTTTTTGAAAACATACATCTTCATTGGCGAACACTGTGCTGTGTTAAATAAGCTAGTGTGGTTCTAGGAATCAGTTGCTTTCCTAAGAAGAAGGTTTAGTGCAGCAACTTCAAACTTTCCTTGTTTGTGTAGTCTAACAAGATGTACAACTTACTAGTTTTGCTTCATTTGTAAAGTAGTTTGTTCAGAAAACAAACATCTTCATTGCTGAACAATGTACTGTGTGAAATAAGCTAGTTCGGTTCTAGGAATCAGTTGCTTTCCTACGAAGAAGGTTTAGTGCAGCAAGTTCAAACTTTTCTAGTTAGTGTAATCTAACAAGATGTACAATTTACTAGATTCACTTCATATCTAAAGTAGTTTGTTTCAAAAACAAACATCTTCATTGCCAAAACTGTACTGTGTGAAATAAGTTAGTTCAGTTCTAGGAATCAGTTGCTTTCCTACGAAGAAGGTTTAGTTCATCAACTTCAAACTTTCCTTGTTTGTGTAGTCTAACAAGATGTACAACTTACTAGTTTCGCTTCATTTGTAAAGTAGTTTGTTTAGAAAACAAACATCTTCATTGCCGAACACTGTACTGTGTGAAATAAACTAGTTCGGTTCTAGGAATCAGTTGCTTTCCCGACGAAGAAGGTTTAGTGCAGCAAGTTCAAACTTTTCTAGTTAGTGTAATCTAACAAGATGTACAACTTAGTAGTTTCACTTCTTTTCTAAAGCAGTTGTTTTAGAAAACATACATCTTCATTGGCGAACACTGTGCTGTGTTAAATAAGCTAGTGTGGTTCTAGGAATCAGTTGGTTTCCTATGAAGAAGGTTTAGTGCAGCAACTTCAAACTTTCCTTGTTTGTGTAGTCTAACAAGATGTACAACTTACTAGTTTCGCTTCATTCATTTGTAAAGTAGTTTGTTCAGAAAACAAACATCTTCATTGCCAAACACTGTACTGTGTGAAATAAGCTAGTTCGGTTGGAGGAATCAGTTGCTTTCCTACGAAGAAGGTTTAGTGCAGCAAGTTCAAACTTTTCTAGTTAGTCTAATCTAACAAGATCTACAATTTATTAGATTCGCGTCATATCTAAAGTAGTTTGTTTCAAAAACAAACATCTTCATTGCCAAAAACTGTATTGTGTGAAATAAGTTAGTTCAGTTCTAGGAATCAGTTGCTTTCCTACGAAGAAGGTTTAGTGCAGCAACTTCAAACTTTCCTTGTTTGTGTAGTCTAACAAGATGTATAACTTACTAGTTTCGCTTCATTTCTAAAGTAGTTTGTTTAGAAAACAAACATCTTCATTGCCGAACACTGTACTGTGTGAAATAAGCTAGTTCGGTTCTAGGAATCAGTTGCTTTCCTACGAAGAAGGTTTAGTGCAGCAAGTTCAAACTTTCTAGTTAGTGTAATCTAACAAGATGTACAACCTTGCTGGATTCGCTTCATATCTAAAGTAGTTTGTTTCAAAAACAAACTTCTTCATTGCCAAAAACTGTACTGTGTGAAATAAGTTAGTTCGGTTCTAGGAATCAGTTGCTTTCCTGCGAAGAAGGTTGACTGCAGCAACTTCAAACTTTCCTTGTTTGTGTAGTCTAACAAGATGTACAACTTACTAGTTTCGCTTCATTTGTAAAGTAGTTTTTTTAGAAAACAAACATCTTCATTGCCGAACACTGTACTGTGTGAAATAAGCTAGTTCGGTTCTAGGAATCAGTTGCTTTCCTACGAAGAAGGTTTAGTGCAGCAAGTTCAAACTTTTCTAGCTAGTGTAATCTAACAAGATGTACAACTTAGTAGTTTCACTTCATTTCTAAAGCAGTTTGTTTCGAAACATACATCTTCATTGCCGAAAACTGTACTGTTTGAAATTAGTTAGTGTGGTTCTAGGAATCAGTTGCTTTCCTACTAAAGAAGGTTTAGTGCAGCAACTTCAAACCTTCCTTGTTTGTGTAGTCTAACAAGATGTACAACTTACTAGTTTCGCTTCATTTCTAAAGTAGTTTCTTTAGGAAACAAACATTTTCATTGCCGAACACTGTACTGTGTGAAATAAGCTAGTTCGGTTCTAGGAATCAGTTGCTTTCCTCCGACGAATGTTTAGTGCAGCAAGTTCAAACATTTCTAGTTAGTGTAATCTAAGAAGATGTACAAATTAGTAGTTTCACTTCATTTCTAATGCAGTTGTTTTAGAAAACATACATCTTCATTGGCGAACACTGTGCTGTGTTAAATAAGCTAGTGTGGTTCTAGGAATCAGTTGCTTTCCTACGAAGAAGGTTTAGTGCAGCTACTTCAAACTTTCCTTGTTTGTGTAGTCTAACAAGATGTACAACTTACTAGTTTCACTTCATTTGTAAAGTAGTTTGTTCAGAAAACAAACATCTTCATTGCCGAACACTGTACTGTGTGAAATAAGCTAGTTTCGGTTCTAGGAATCAGTTGCTTTCCTACGAAGAAGGTTTAGTGCAGCAAGTTCAAACTTTTCTAGTTAGTGTAATCTAACAAGATGTACAACTTTAGTAGTTTCACTTCATTTCTAAAGCAGTTTGTTTAGAAAACAAACATCTTCATTGGCGAACACTGTACTGTGTTAAATAAGCTAGTGTGGTTCTAGGAATCAGTTGCTTTCCTATGAAGAAGGTTTAGTGCAGCAACTTCAAACCTTCCTTGTTTGTGTAGTCTAACAAGATGTACAACTTACTAGTTTCGCTTCATTTGTAAAGTAGTTTGTTTAGAAAACAAACATCTTCATTGCCAAACACTGTACTGTGTGAAATAAGCTAGTTCGGTTCTAGGAATCAGTTGCTTTCCTACGAAGAAGGTTTAGTGCAGCAAGTTCAAACTTTTCTAGTTAGTGTAATCTAACAAGATGTACAACCTACTAGATTCACTTCATATCTAAAGTAGTTTGTTTCAAAAACAAACATCTTCATTGCCAAAAAACTGTACTGTGTGAAATAAGTTAGTTCAGTTCTAGGAATCAGTTGCTTTCCTACGAAGAAGGTTTAGTGCAGCAACTTCAAACTTTCCTTGTTTGTGTAGTCTAACAAGATGTACAACTTACTAGTTTCGCTTCATTTGTAAAGTAGTTTGTTTAGAAAACAAACATCTTCATTGCCGAACACTGTACTGTGTGAAATAAGCTAGTTCGGTTCTAGGAATCAGTTGCTTTCCCTACGAAGAAGGTTTAGTGCAGCAAGTTCAAACTTTTCTAGTTAGTGTAATCTAACAAGATGTACAACCTTACTAGTTTCACTTCATATCTAAAGTAGTTTGTTTCAAAAAAACAAACATCTTCATTGCCAAAACTGTACTGTGTGAAATAAGTTAGTTTGGTTCTAGGAATCAGTTGCTTTCCTACGAAGAAGGTTTAGTGCAGCAACTTCAAACTTTCCTTGTTTGTGTAGTCTAACAAGATGTACAACTTACTAGTTTCGCTTCATTTCTAAAGTAGTTTGTTTAGAAAACAAACATCTTCATTGCTGAACACTGTACTGTGTGAAATAAGCTAGTTCGGTTCTAGGAATCAGTTGCTTTCCTCCGAAGAAGGTTTAGTGCAGCAAGTTCAAACATTTCTAGTTAGTGTAATCTAAGAAGATGTACAAATTAGTAGTTTCACTTCATTTCTAAAGCAGTTTGTTTAGAAAACATACATCTTCATTGGCGAAAACTGTGCTGTGTTAAATAAGCTAGTGTGGTTCTAGGAATCAGTTGCTTTCCTACGAAGAAGGTTTAGTGCAGCAACTTCAAACTTTCCTTGTTTGTGTAGTCTAACAAGATGTACAACTTACTAGTTTCGCTTCATTTGTAAAGTAGTTTGTTTAGAAAACAAACATCTTCATTGCCGAAAACTGTACTGTGTGAAATAAGCTAGTTCGGTTCTAGGAATCAGTTGCTTTCCTCCGAAGAAGAAGGTTTAGTGCAGCAAGTTCAAACTTTTCTAGTTAGTGTAATCTAACAAGATGTACAACTTACTAGTTTCACTTCATTTCTAAAGTAGTTTGTTTCAAAAACAAACATCTTCATTGCCGAAAACTGTACTGTGTGAAATAAGTTAGTTCAGTTCTAGGAATCAGTTGCTTTCCTACAAAGAAGGTTTAGTGCAGCAACTTCAAACTTTCCTTGTTTGTGTAGTCTAACAAGATGTACAACTTACTAGTTTCGCTTCATTTGTAAAGTAGTTTGTTTAGAAAACAAACATCTTCATTGCCGAACACTGTACTGTGTGAAATAAGCTAGTTCTAGTTCTAGGAATCAGTTGCTTTCCTCCGAAGAAGGTTTAGTGCAGCAAGTTCAAACTTTTCTAGTTAGTGTAATCTAACAAGATGTACAACTTAGTAGTTTCACTTCATTTCTAAAGCAGTTGTTTTAGAAAAACATACATCTTCATTGGCGAACAACTGTGCTGTGTTAAAATAAGCTAGTGTGGTTCTAGGAATCAGTTGCTTTCCTACGAAGAAGGTTTAGTGCAGCAACTTCAAACTTTCCTTGTTTGTGTAGTCTAACAAGATGTACAACTTACTAGTTTCGCTTCATTTGTAAAGTAGTTTGTTTAGAAAACAAACATCTTCATTGCCAAACACTGTACTGTGTGAAATAAGCTAGTTCGGTTCTAGGAATCAGTTGCTTTCCTCTACGAAGAAGGTTTAGTGCAGCAAGTTCAAACTTTTCTAGTTAGTGTAATCTAACAAGATGTACAACTTACTAGATTCGCTTCATATCTAAAGTAGTTTGTTTCAAAAACAAACATCTTCATTGCCGAAAACTGTACTGTGTGAAATAAGTTAGTTCAGTTCTAGGAATCAGTTGCTTTCCTACGAAGAAGGTTTAGTGCAGCAACTTCAAACCTTCCTTGTTTGTGTAGTCTAACAAGATGTACAACTTACTAGTTTCGCTTCATTTCTAAAGTAGTTTGTTTAGAAAACAAACATCTTCATTGCCAAACACTGTACTGTGTGAAATAAGCTAGTTCGGTTCTAGGAATCAGTTGCTTTCCTACGAAGAAGGTTTAGTGCAGCAAGTTCAAACTTTTCTTGTTAGTGTAATCTAACAAGATGTACAACCTTACTAGTTTCGCTTCATTTGTAAAGTAGTTTGTTTTTAAAACAAACATCTTCATTGCCAACACTGTACTGTGTGAAATAAGTTAGTTCGGTTCTAGGAATCAGTTGCTTTCCTCTGAAGAAGGTTTAGTGCAGCAAGTTCAAACTTTTCTAGTTAGTGTAATCTAACAAGATGTACAACTTAGTAGTTTCACTTCATTTCTAAAGCAGTTTGTTTTAGAAAACATACATCTTCATTGCCGAAAACTGTACTGTTTGAAATAAGTTAGTTCGGTTCTAGGAATCAGTTGCTTTCCTACGAAGAAGGTTTAGTGCAGCAACTTCAAACTTCCTTGTTTGTGTAGTCTAACAAGATGTACAACTTACTAGTTTCGCTTCATTTCTAAAGTAGTTTGTTCAGAAAACAAACATCTTCATTGCCGAACACTGTACTGTGTGAAATAAGCTAGTTCGGTTCTAGGAATCAGTTGCTTTCCTCCGAAGAAGGTTTAGTGCAGCAAGTTCAAACATTTCTAGTTAGTGTAATCTAAGAAGATGTACAAATTAGTAGTTTCACTTCATTTCTAATGCAGTTGTTTTAGAAAACATACATCTTCATTGGCGAACACTGTGCTGTGTTAAATAAGCTAGTGTGGTTCTAGGAATCAGTTGCTTTCCTACGAAGAAGGTTTAGTGCAGCAACTTCAAACTTTCCTTGTTTGTGTAGTCTAACAAGATGTACAACTTACTAGTTTCGCTTCATTTGTAAAGTAGTTTGTTCAGAAAACAAACATCTTCATTCCAGAACACTGTACTGTGTGAAATAAGCTAGTTCGGTTCTAGGAATCAGTTGCTTTCCTACGAAGAAGGTTTAGTGCAGCAAGTTCAAACTTTTCTAGTTAGTGTAATCTAACAAGATGTACAATTTACTAGTTTCACTTCATATCTAAAGTAGTTTGTTTCAAAAAAACAAACATCTTCATTGCCGAAAACTGTACTGTGTGAAATAAGTTAGTTCAGTTCTAGGAATCAGTTGCTTTCCTACTGAAGAAGGTTTAGTTCAGCAACTTCAAACTTTCCTTGTTTGTGTAGTCTAACAAGATGTACAACTTACTAGTTTCGCTTCATTTCTAAAGTAGTTTGTTTAGAAAACAAACATCTTCATTGCCGAACACTGTACTGTGTGAAATAAGCTAGTTCGGTTCTAGGAATCAGTTGCTTTCCTACGAAGAAGGTTTAGTGCAGCAAGTTCAAACTTTTCTAGTTAGTGTAATCTAACAAGATGTACAACCTTACTGGATTCACTTCATATCTAAAGTAGTTTGTTTCAAAAAAACAAACATCTTCATTGCCAAAACTGTACTGTGTGAAATAAAGTTAGTTCAGTTCTAGGAATCAGTTGCTTTCCTACGAAGAAGGTTTAGTGCAGCAACTTCAAACTTTCCTTGTTTGTGTAGTCTAACAAGATGTACAACTTACTAGTTTCGCTTCATTTGTAAAGTAGTTTTTTTAGAAAACAAACATCTTCATTGCCAAACACTGTACTGTGTGAAATAAGCTAGTTCGGTTCTAGGAATCAGTTGCTTTCCTACGAAGAAGGTTTAGTGCAGCAAGATCTAACTTTTCTAGTTACACTAATCTAACAAGGTGTTCAACTTAGTAGTTTCACTTCATTTCTAAAGTAGTTTGTTTCAAAAACAAACATCTTCATTGCCGAAAACTGTACTGTTTGAAATAAGTTAGTTCGGTTCTAGGAATCAGTTGCTTTCCTACAAAGAAGGTTTAGTGTAGGAACTACAAACCTTCGTTGTTTGTGTAGTCTAACAAGATGTACAACTTACTAGTTTCCTTCATTTCTAAAGTAGTTTCTTTAGAAAACAAACATCTTCATTGCCGAACACTGTACTGTGTGAAATAAGCTAGTTCGGTTCTAGGAATCAGTTGCTTTCCTACGAAGAAGGTTTAGTGCAGCAAGTTCAAACATTTCTAGTTAGTGTAATCTAAGAAGATGTACAAATTAGTAGTTTCACTTCATTTCTAATGCAGTTGTTTTAGAAAACATACATCTTCATTGGCGAACAACTGTGCTGTGTTAAATAAGCTAGTGTGGTTCTAGGAATCAGTTGCTTTCCTACGAAGAAGGTTAAGTGCAGCAACTTCAAACCTTCCTTGTTTGTGTAGTCTAACCAGATGTACAACTTACCAGTTTCGCTTCATTTGTAAAGTAGTTTGTTTAGAAAACAAACATCTTCATTGCCAACACTGTACTGTGTGAAATAAGCTAGTTCGGTTCTAGGAATCAGTTGCTTTCCTACGAAGAAGGTTTAGTGCAGCAAGTTCAAACTTTTCTAGTTAATGTAGTCTAACAAGATGTACAACTTACTAGTTTCACTTCATTTGTAAAGTAGTTTTTTTAGAAAACAAACATCTTCATTGCCGAACACTGTACTGTGTGAAATAAGCTAGTTCGGTTCTAGGAATCAGTTGTTTTCCTACGAAGAAGGTTTAGTGCAGCAAGTTCAAACTTTTCTAGTTAGTGTAATCTAACAAGATGTACAACTTACTAGTTTCACTTCATTTCTAAAGTAGTTTGTTTCAGAAAACAAACATCTTCATTGCCAAACACTGTACTGTTTGAAATAAGTTAGTTCGGTTCTAGGAATCAGTTGCTTTCCTACGAAGAAGGTTTAGTGCAGCAACTTCAAACTTTCCTTGTTTGTGTAGTCTAACAAGATGTACAACTTACTAGTTTCGCTTCATTTGTAAAGTAGTTTGTTTAGAAAACAAACATCTTCATTGCCAACACTGTACTGTGTGAAATAAGCTAGTTCGGTTCTAGGAATCAGTTGCTTTCCTCCGAAGAAGGTTTAGTGCAGCAAGTTCAAACATTTTCTAGTTAGTGTAATCTAACAAGATGTACAAATTAGTAGTTTCACTTCATTTCTAAAGCAGTTTGTTTAGAAAACATACATCTTCATTGCCGAACACTGTGCTGTGTTAAATAAGCTAGTGTGGTTCTAGGAATCAGTTGCTTTCCTACGAAGAAGGTTTAGTGCAGCAACTTCAAACTTTCCTTGTTTGTGTAGTCTAACAAGATGTACAACTTACTAGTTTCGCTTCATTTGTAAAGTAGTTTGTTTAGAAAACAAACATCTTCATTGCCAAACACTGTACTGTGTGAAATAAGCTAGTTCGGTTCTAGGAATCAGTTGCTTTCCTCCGAAGAAGGTTTAGTGCAGCAAGTTCAAACTTTTCTAGTTAGTGTAATCTAACAAGATGTACAATTTACTAGATTTCACTTCATATCTAAAGTAGTTTGTTTCAAAAACAAACATCTTCATTGCCAAAAACTGTACTGTGTGAAATAAGTTAGTTCAGTTCTAGGAATCAGTTGCTTTCCTACGAAGAAGGTTTAGTGCAGCAACTTCAAACTTTCCTTGTTTGTGTAGTCTAACAAGATGTACAACTTACTAGTTTCGCTTCATTTGTAAAGTAGTTTGTTTAGAAAACAAACATCTTCATTGCCAAACACTGTACTGTGTGAAATAAGCTAGTTCGGTTCTAGGAATCAGTTGCTTTCCTCTCTGAAGAAGGTTTAGTGCAGCAAGTTCAAACTTTTCTAGTTAGTGTAATCTAACAAGATGTACAACCTTACTGGATTCGTCATATATCTAAAGTAGTTTGTTTCAAAAACAAACTTCTTCATTGCCAAAAACTGTACTGTGTGAAATAAGTTAGTTCGGTTCTAGGAATCAGTTGCTTTCCTAAGAAGAAGGTTTAGTGCAGCAACTTCAAACTTTCCTTGTTTGTGTAGTCTAACAAGATGTACAACTTACTAGTTTCGCTTCATTTGTAAAGTAGTTTGTTTTCAGAAAACAAACATCTTCATTGCCGAACACTGTACTGTGTGAAATAAGCTAGTTCGGTTCTAGGAATCAGTTGCTTTCCTATGAAGAAGGTTTAGTGCAGCAAGTTCAAACTTTTCTAGTTAGTGTAATCTAACAAGATGTACAACTTACTAGTTTCACTTCATTTCTAAAGCAGTTTGTTTCAAAAACAAACATCTTCATTGCCCAAAACTGTACTGTTTGAAATAAGTTAGTTCGGTTCTAGGAATCAGTTGCTTTCCTACGAAGAAGGTTTAGTGCAGCAACTTCAAACCTTTCCTTGTTTGTGTAGTCTAACAAGATGTACAACTTACTAGTTTCACTTCATTTCTAAAGTAGTTTCTTTAGAAAACAAACATCTTCATTGCCGAACACTGTACTGTGTGAAATAAGCTAGTTCGGTTCTAGGAATCAGTTGCTTTCCTCGGAAGAAGGTTTAGTGCAGCAAGTTCAAACATTTCTAGTTAGTGTAATCTAAGAAGATGTACAAATTAGTAGTTTCACTTCATTTCTAATGCAGTTGTTTTAGAAAACATACATCTTCATTGGCGAACACTGTGCTGTGTTAAATAAGCTAGTGTGTTTCTAGGAATCAGTTGCTTTCCTACCAAGAAGGTTTAGTGCAGCAACTTCAAACTTTCCTTGTTTGTGTAGTCTAACAAGATGTACAACTTACTAGTTTCACTTCATTTGTAAAGTAGTTTGTTCAGAAAACAAACATCTTCATTCCAGAACACTGTACTGTGTGAAATAAGCTAGTTCGGTTCTAGGAATCAGTTGCTTTCCTCCGAAGAATGTTTAGTGCAGCAAGTTCAAACTTTTCTAGTTAGTGTAATCTAACAAGATGTACAACTTACTAGTTTCACTTCATTTCTAAAGTAGTTTGTTTTAGAAAACAAACATCTTCATTGCCAAAAACTGTACTGTGTGAAATAAGCTAGTTCAGTTCTAGGAATCAGTTGCTTTCCTACGAAGAAGGTTTAGTGCAGCAAGTTCAAACTTTCCTAGTTAGTGTAATCTAACAAGATGTACAACTTACTAGTTTCACTTCATTTCTAAAGTAGTTTGTTTTAGAAAACATAACATCTTCATTGCCAAACAACTGTACTGTGTGAAATAAGTTAGTTCGGTTCTAGGAATCAGTTGCTTTCCTACGAAGAAGGTTTAGTGCAGCAACTTCAAACTTTCCTTGTTTGTGTAGTCTAACAAGATGTACAACTTACTAGTTTCGCTTCATTTCTAAAGTAGTTTGTTTAGAAAACAAACATCTTCATTGCCGAACACTGTACTGTGTGAAATAAGCTAGTTCGGTTCTAGGAATCAGTTGCTTTCCTCGAAAGAAGGTTTAGTGCAGCAAGTTCAAACATTTCCTAGTTAGTGTAATCTAAGAAGATGTACAAATTAGTAGTTTCACTTCATTTCTAAAGTAGTTTGTTTTAGAAAACAAACATCTTCATTGGCGAACACTGTACTGTGTTAAATAAGCTAGTGTGGTTCTAGGAATCAGTTGCTTTCCTACGAAGAAGGTTTAGTGCAGCAACTTCAAACTTTCCTTGTTTGTGTAGTCTAACAAGATGTACAACTTACTAGTTTCACTTCATTTGTAAAGTAGTTTGTTTCAGAAAACAAACATCTTCATTGCCGAACACTGTACTGTGTGAAATAAGCTAGTTCGGTTCTAGGAATCAGTTGCTTTCCTACGAAGAAGGTTTAGTGCAGCAAGTTCAAACTTTTCTAGTTAGTGTAATCTAACAAGATGTACAACTTACTAGTTTCACTTCATTTCTAAAGTAGTTTGTTTCAAAAAACAAACATCTTCATTGCCGAAAACTGTACTGTGTGAAATAAGTTAGTTCGGTTCTAGGAATCAGTTGCTTTCCTACGAAGAAGGTTTAGTGCAGCAACTTCAAACTTTCCTTGTTTGTGTAGTCTAACAAGATGTACAACTTACTAGTTTCACTTCATTTCTAAAGTAGTTTGTTTTTGAAAACAAACATCTTCATTGCCGAAAACTGTACTGTGTGAAATAAGCTAGTTCGGTTCTAGGAATCAGTTGCTTTCCTACGAAGAAGCTGTAGTGCAGCAAGTTCAAACTTTTCTAGTTAGTGTAATCTAACAAGATGTACAATTTACTAGATTCGCTTCATATCTAAAGTAGTTTGTTTCAAAAACAAACATCTTCATTGCCGAAAACTGTACTGTGTGAAATAAGTTAGTTCAGTTCTAGGAATCAGTTGCTTTCCTACGAAGAAGGTTTAGTGCAGCAACTTCAAACTTTCCTTGTTTGTGTAGTCTAACAAGATGTACAACTTACTAGTTTCGCTTCATTTGTAAAGTAGTTTGTTTAGAAAACAAACATCTTCATTGCCGAACACTGTACTGTGTGAAATAAGCTAGTTCGGTTCTAGGAATCAGTTGCTTTCCTACGAAGAAGGTTTAGTGCAGCAAGTTCAAACTTTTCTAGTTAGTGTAATCTAACAAGATGTACAACCTTACTGGATTCGCTTCATATCTAAAGTAGTTTGTTTCAAAAACAAACTTCTTCATTGCCGAAAACTGTACTGTGTGAAATAAGTTAGTTCGGTTCTAGGAATCAGTTGCTTTCCTACGAAGAAGGTTTAGTGCAGCAACTTCAAACCTTCCTTGTTTGTGTAGTCTAACAAGATGTACAACTTACTAGTTTCGCTTCATTTCTAAAGTAGTTTCTTTAGAAAACAAACATCTTCATTGCCGAACACTGTACTGTGTGAAATAAGCTAGTTCGGTTCTAGGAATCAGTTGCTTTCCTCCGACGAAGGTTTAGTGCAGCAAGTTCAAATATTTCTAGTTAGTGTAATCTAAGAAGATGTACAAATTAGTAGTTTCACTTCATTTCTAATGCAGTTGTTTTAGAAAACAAACATCTTCATTGGCGAACAACTGTGCTGTGTTAAATAAGCTAGTGTGGTTCTAGGAATCAGTTACTTTCCTAAAAGAAGAAGGTTTAGTGCAGCAACTTCAAACCTTCCTTGTTTGTGTAGTCTAACAAGATGTACAACTTACTAGTTTCGCTTCATTTGTAAAGTAGTTTGTTTAGAAAACAAACATCTTCATTGCCGAACACTGTACTGTGTGAAATAAGCTAGTTCGGTTCTAGGAATCAGTTGCTTTCCTACGAAGAAGGTTTAGTGCAGCAAGTTCAAACTTTTCTAGTTAGTGTAATCTAACAAGATGTACAACTTACTAGATTCGCTTCATATCTAAAGTAGTTTGTTTCAAAAACAAACATCTTCATTGCCGAAAACTGTACTGTGTGAAATAAGTTAGTTCGGTTCTAGGAATCAGTTGCTTTCCTACGAAGAAGGTTTAGTGCCCCAACTTCAAACCTTCCCTGTTTGCGTAGTCTAACAAGATGTACAACTTACTAGATTCATTTCATTTGTAAGGTAGTTTGTTTAGAAAACAAACATCTTCATTGCCAAACACTGTACTGTGTGAAATAAGCTAGTTCGGTTCTAGGAATCAGTTGCTTTCCTACGAAGAAGGTTTAGTGCAGCAAGTTCAAACTTTCCTTGTTTGTGTAGTCTAACAAGATGTTCAACTTACTAGTTTCGCTTCATTTTTAAAGTAGTTTGTTTAGAAAACAAACATCTTCATTGCCGAACACTGTACTGTGTGAAATAAGCTAGTTCAGTTCTAGGAATCAGTTGCTTTCCTACGAAGAAGGTTTAGTGCAGCAAGTTCAAACTTTTCTAGTTAGTGTAATCTAACAAGATGTACAACTTACTAGTTTCACTTCATTTCTAAAGCAGTTTGTTTTAGAAAACATACATCTTCATTGCCGAACACTGTACTGTTTTGAAATAAGCTAGTTCGGTTCTAGGAATCAGTTGCTTTCCTACGAAGAAGGTTTAGTGCAGCAACTTCAAACTTTCCTTGTTTGTGTAGTCTAACAAGATATTCAACTTACTAGTTTCGCTTCATTTCTAAAGTAGTTTGTTTAGAAAACAAACATCTTCATTGCCGAACACTGTACTGTGTGAAATAAGCTAGTTCGGTTCTAGGAATCAGTTGCTTTCCTACGAAGAAGGTTTAGTGCAGCAAGTTCAAACTTTTCTAGTTGGTGTAATCTGACAAGATGTACAATTTCCTAGAATTGCGTCATATCTAAAGTAGTTTGTTTCAAAAACAAACATCTTCATTGCCGAAAACTGTACTGTGTGAAATAAGTTAGTTCAGATCTAGGAATCAGTTGCTTTCCTCTGAAGAAGAATGTTTATTGCAGCAACTTCAAACTTTCCTTGTTTGTGTATTCTAACAAGATGTACAACTTTCTAGTTTCCCTTCATTTGTAAAGTAGTTTGTTAGGAAAACAAACATCTTCATTGCCGAACACTGTACTGTGTGAAATAAGCTAGTTCGGTTCTAGGAATCAGTTGCTTTCCTACGAAGAAGGTTTAGTGCAGCAAGTTCAAACATTTCTAGTTAGTGTAATCTAACAAGATGTACAATTTACTAGATTCGCGTCATATCTGAAGTAGTTTGTTTCAAAAACAAACATCTTCATTGCCGAAAACTGTACTGTGTGAAATAAGCTAGTTCGTTTCTAGGAATCAGTTGCTTTCCTACGAAGAAGGTTTAGTGCAGCAAGTTCAAACTTTTCTAGTTAGTGTAATCTAACAAGATGTACAACGTAGTAGTTTCACTTCATTTCTAAAGCAGTTTGTTTCGGAAACATACATCTTCATTGCCGATAACTGTACTGTTTGAAATAAGTTAGTTCGGTTCTAGGAATCAGTTGCTTTCCTGCGAAGAAGGTTGAATGCAGCAAGTTCAAACTTTCCTTGTTACTGTAATCTGAAAAGATGCACAACTTAGTAGATTGGCCTCATTTCTAAAGTAGTTTGTTTAGAAAAAAAAAATCTTCAGTACCGATCACTGTACTGTGTGAAATAAGTTAATTCGCTTCTAGGAATCAGTTTAATTTCTACGAAGAAGGTTGAGTGCAGCAAGTTCAAACTTTCCTTGTTAATGTAATCTGAAAAGATGCACAACGTAGTAGATTGGCCTCATTTCTAAAGTAGTTTCTTTAGAAAAGAAACATCTTCAGTACCGAACAATGTACTGTGTGAAATAAGTTAATTAGTTCTAGGAGTCAGTTTAATTTCTACGAAGAAGGTTTAGTCCAACAAGTTCAAACTTTCCTTGTTAATGTAATCTAAAAAGATGACCAAGTTAGAAGATTCGCCTCATTTGTAAAGTACTTTGTTGAGACAACCAACATCTTCATTGCCGAACAGTGTACTGTGTGAAATAAGCTCATTCGGTTCTAGGAATCAGTTGCTTTCCTACAAAGAAGGTTGAGTGCAGCAAGTTCAAACTTTCCTTGTTAATGTAATCTAAAAAGATGGCCAAGTTAGTAGATTCGCCTCATTTGTAAAGTAGTTTGTTGAGAAAACAAACATCTTCATTGCCGAACATTGTACTGTGTGAAATAAGCTCATTCGGTTCTAGGAATCAGTTGCTTTTTATACAAAGAAGGTTGAGTGCAGCAAGTTCAAACTTTCCTTGTTAATGTAATCTAAAAAGATGCACAACTTAGTAGATTGGCCTCATTTCTAAAGTAGTTTGTTTAGAAAACAAACATCTTCATTACCGAACACTGTACTGTGTGAAATAAGCTAGTTCGATTCTAGGAATCAGTTGCTTTCCTACGAAGAAGGTTGAGTGCAACAAGTTCAAACTTTCCTTGTTAATGTAATCTAAAAAGATGTACAAGTTAGTGGATTCGCCTCATTTGTAAAGTAGTTTGTTTAGAAAACAAACATCTTCATTGCCGAACACTGTACTGTGTGAAATAAGCTAATTTGCTTCTAGGAATCAGTTTAATTTCTACAAAGAAGGTTGAGTGCAGCAAGTTCAAACTTTCCTTGTTAATGTAATCTCAAAAGATGGCCAAGTTAGAACATTCACCTCATTTGTAAAGTAGTTTGTTGAGAAAACAAACATCTTCATTGCCGACATGTACTGTGTGAAATAAGCTAATTCGGTTCTAGGAATCAGTTGCTTTCCTACAAAGAATGTTGAGTGCAGCAAGTTCAAACTTTCCTTGTTAATGTAATCTGAAAAGATGCCCAACTTAGAAGATTGGCCTCATTTCTAAAGTAGTTTGTTTAGAAAACAAACATCTTCATTACCGAACACTGTACTATGTGAAATGAGCTAGTTCGATTCTAGGAATCACTTGCTTTCCTACAAAGAAGGTTGAGTGCAGCAAGTTCAAACTTTCCTTGTTAATGTAATCTAACAAGATGTACAAGTTAGTGCATTCGCCTCATTTCTAAAGTAGTTTCTTTAGAAAAGAAACATCTTCAGTACCGAACACTGTACTGTGTGAAATAAGTTAATTCGATTCTAGGAATCAGTTTAATTTCTAGGAAGAAGGTTGAGTGCAGCAAGTTCAAACTTTCCTTGTTAATGTAATCTCAAAAGATGGCCAAGTTAGAAGATTCGCCTCATTTGTAAAGTACTTTGTTGAGAAAACAAACATCTTCATTGCCGAACATTGTACTGTGTGAAATAAGCTCATTCGGATCTAGGAATCAGTTGCTTTCCTACAAAGAAGGTTGAGTGCAGCAAGTTCAAACTTTCCTTGTTAATGTAATCTCAAAAGATGGCCAAGTTAGAAGATTCGCCTCATTTGTAAAGTACTTTGTTGAGAAAACAAACATCTTCATTGCTGAACATTGTACTGTGTGAAATAAGCTCATTCGGTTCTAGGAATCAGTTGCTTTCCTACAAAGAAGGTTGAGTGCAGCAAGTTCAAACTTTCCTTGTTAATGTAATCTAAAAAGATGGCCAAGTTAGTAGATTTGACTCATTTGTAAAGTAGTTTGTTGAGAAAACAAACATCTTCATTGCCGAACATTGTACTGTATGAAATAAGCTCATTCGGTTCTAGGAATCAGTTGTTTCCTACACATAAGGTTGAGTGCAGCAAGTTCAAACTTTCCCTTGTTAATGTAATCTGAAAAGATGCACAACGTTAGTGAATTGGCCTCATTTCTAAAGTAGTTTCTTTAGAAAAAAAATTCTTCAGTACCGAACACTGTACTGTGTGAAATAAGTTAATTCGCTTCTAGGAATCAGTTTAATTTCTACGAAGAAGGTTGAGTGCAGCAAGTTCAAACTTTCCTTGTTAATGTAATCTGAAAAGATGCACAACGTAGTACATTGGCCTCATTTCTAAAGTAGTTTCTTTAGAAAAACAAACATCTTCAGTACCGAACACTGTACTGTGTGAAATAAGATAATTCGCTTCTAGGAATCAGTTTAATTTCTACAAAGAAGGTTGAGTGCAGCAAGTTCAAACTTTCCTTGTTAATGTAATCTAAAAAGATGGCCAAGTTAGAAGATTCGCCTCATTTGTAAAGTACTTTGTTGAGAAAACAAACATCTTCATTTCCGAACATTGTACTGTGTGAAATAAGCTCATTCGGTTCTAGGAATCAGTTGCTTTCCTACAAAGAAGGTTGAGTGCAGCAAGTTCAAACTTTCCTTGTTAATGTAATCTGAAAAGATGCACAACTTAGTAGATTGGCCTCATTTCTAAAGTAGTTTGTTTAGAAAACAAACATCTTCATTACCGAACACTGTACTATGTGAAATGAGCTAGTTCGATTCTAGGAATCACTTGCTTTCCTACGAAGAAGGTTGATTGCAGCAAGTTCAAACTTTCCTACTTTGTGTAATCTAACAAGATGTACAAGTTAGTGGATTCGCCTCATTTCTAAAGTAGTTTCTTTAGAAAAGAAACATCTTCAGTACCGAACACTGTACTGTGTCAAATAAGTTAATTCGCTTCTAGGAATCAGTTTAATTTCTACAAAGAAGTTGATTGCAGCTAGTTCAAACTTTCCTTGTTAATGTAATCTCAAAAGATGGCCAAGTTAGTAGATTCGCCTCATTTGTAAAGTACTTTGTTGAGAAAACAAACATCTTCATTGCCGAACATTGTACTGTGTGAAATAAGCTCATTCGGTTCTAGGAATCAGTTGCTTTCCTACAAAAAGTTGAGTGCAGCAAGTTCAAACTTTCCTTGTTAATGTAATCTAAAAAGATGGCCAAGTTAGTAGATTCGACTCATTTGTAAAGTAGTTTGTTGAGAAAACAAACATCTTCATTGCCAAACATTGTACTGTGTGAAATAAGCTCATTCGGTTCTAGGAATCAGTTGCTTTCCTACAAAGAAGGTTGAGTGCAGCAAGTTCAAACTTTCCTTGTTAATGTAATCTGAAAAGATGCACAACTTAGTAGATTGGCCTCATTTCTAAAGTAGTTTGTTTAGAAAACAAACATCTTCATTACCGAACACTGTACTATGTGAAATGAGCTAGTTCGATTCTAGGAATCACTTGCTTTCCTACGAAGAAGGTTGAGTGCAGCAAGTTCAAACTTTCCTAATTTGTGTAATCTAACAAGATGTACAAGTTAGTGGATTCGCCTCATTTCTAAAGTAGTTTCTTTAGAAAAGAAACATCTTCAGTACCGAACACTGTACTGTGTGAAATAAGTTAATTCGGTTCTAGGAATCAGTTGAATTTCTACAAAGAAGGTTGAGTGCAGCAAGTTCAAACTTTCCTTGTTAATGTAATCTCAAAAGATGGCCAAGTTAGAACATTCGCCTCATTTGTAAAGTACTTTGTTGAGAAAACAAACATCTTCATTGCCGAACATTGTACTGTGTGAAATAAGCTTATTCGGTTCTAGGAATCAGTTGCTTTCCTACAAAGAATGTTGAGTGCAGCAACTTCAAACGTTTCTTGTTAATGTAATCTGAAAAGATGCACAACTTAGTAGATTGGCCTCATTTCTAAAGTAGTTTGTTTAGAAAACAAACATCTTCATTACCGAACACTGTACTATGTGAAATGAGCTAGTTCGATTCTAGGAATCACTTGCTTTCCTACAAAGAAGGTTGAGTGCAGCAAGTTCAAACTTTCCTACTTTGTGTAATCTAACAAGATGGACAAGTTAGTGGATTCGCCTCATTTCTAAAGTAGTTTCTTTAGAAAAGAAACATCTTCAGTACCAAACACTGTACTGTGTGAAATAAGTTAATTCGCTTCTAGGAATCAGTTTAATTTCTACGAAGAAGGTTGAGTGCAGCAAGTTCAAACTTTCCTTGTTAATGTAATCTCAAAAGATGGCCAAGTTAGAACATTCGCCTCATTTGTAAAGTACTTTGTTGAGAAAACAAACATCTTCATTGCCGAACATTGTACTGTGTGAAATAAGCTCATTTGGTTCTAGGAATCAGTTGCTTTCCTACAAAGAAGGTTGAGTGCAGCAAGTTCAAACTTTCCTTGTTAATGTAATCTGAAAAGATGCACAACTTAGTAGATTGGCCTCATTTCTAAAGTAGTTTGTTTAGAAAACAAACATCTTCATTACCGAACACTGTACTATGTGAAATGAGCTAGTTCGATTCTAGGAATCACTTGCTTTCCTACAAAGAAGAAGTTGAGTGCAGCAAGTTCAAACTTTCCTTGTTTGTGTAATCTAAAAAGATGTACAAGTTAGTGGATTCGCCTCATTTCTAAAGTAGTTTCTTTAGAAAACAAAATCTTCATTACCGAACACTGTACTGTGTGAAATAAGTTAATTCGGTTCTAGGAATCAGTTTAATTTCTACGAAGAAGGGTGAGTGCAGCAAGTTCAAACTTTCCTACCTTGTGTAATCTAACAAGATGTACAAGTTAGTGGATTCGCCTCATTTCTAAAGTAGTTTCTTTAGAAAAGAAACATCTTCAGTACCGAACACTGTACTGTGTGAAATAAGTTAATTCGCTTCTAGGAATCAGTTTAATTTCTACGAAGAAGGTTGAGTGCAGCAAGTTCAAACTTTCCTTGTTAATGTAATCTCAAAAGATGGCCAAGTTAGAAGATTCGCCTCATTTGTAAAGTACTTTGTTGAGAAAACAAACATCTTCATTGCCGAACATTGTACTGTGTGAAATAAGCTCATTCGGATCTAGGAATCAGTTGCTTTCCTACAAAGAAGGTTGAGTGCAGCAAGTTCAAACTTTCCTTGTTAATGTAATCTCAAAAGATGGCCACATTAGAAGATTCGCCTCATTTGTAAAGTACTTTGTTGAGAAAACAAACATCTTCATTGCCGAACATTGTACTGTGTGAAATAAGCTCATTCGGATCTAGGAATCAGTTGCTTTCCTACAAAGAAGGTTGAGTGCAGCAAGTTCAAACTTTTCTTGTTAATGTAATCTTTTTGATGGCCAAGTTAGTAGATTTGACTCATTTGTAAAGTAGTTTGTTGAGAAGACAAACATCTTCATTGCCGAACATTATACTGTGTGAAATAAGCTCATTCTGTTCTAGGAATCAGTTGCGTTCCTACAAATAAGGTTGAGTGTAGCAAGTTCAAACTTACCTTGTTAATGTAATCTGAAAAGATGCACAACGTAGTGGATTGGCCTCATTTCTGAAGTAGTTTCTTTAGAAAAAAAAAATCTTCAGTACCGAACACTGTACTGTGTGAAATAAGTTAATTCGCTTCTAGGAATCAGTTTAATTTCTACGAAGAAGGTTGAGTGCAGCAAGTTCAAACTTTCCTTGTTAATGTAATCTGAAAAGAGGCACAAAGTAGTAGATTGGCCTCTTTTCTAAAGTAGTTTCTTTAGAAAAGAAACATCTTCAGTACCGAACACTGTACTGTGTGAAATAAGTTAATTCGCTTCTAGGAATCAGTTTAATTTCTACGAAGAAGGTTGAGTGCAGCAAGTTCAAACTTTCCTTGTTAATGTAATCTAAAAAGATGGCCAAGTTAGAAGATTTGCCACATTTGTAAAGTACTTTGTTGAGAAAACAAACATCTTCATTTCCGAACATTGTACTGTGTGAAATAAGCTCATTCGGTTCTAGGAATCAGTTGCTTTCCTACAAAGAAGGCTGAGTGCAGCAAGTTCAAACTTTCCTTGTTAATGTAATCTGAAAAGATGCACAACTTAGTAGATTGGCCTCATTTCTAAAGTAGTTTGTTTAGAAAACAAACATCTTCATTACCGAACACTGTACTATGTGAAATGAGCTAGTTCGATTCTAGGAATCACTTGCTTTCCTACGAAGAAGGTTGAGTGCAGCAAGTTCAAACTTTCCTACTTTGTGTAATCTAACAAGATGTACAAGTTAGTGGATTCGCCTCATTTCTAAAGTAGTTTCTTTAGAAAAGAAACATCTTCAGTACCGAACACTGTACTGTGTCAAATAAGTTAATTCGCTTCTAGGAATCAGTTTAATTTCTACGAAGAAGGTTGAGTGCAGCTAGTTCAAACTTTCCTTGTTAATGTAATCTCAAAAGATGGCCAAGTTAGAACATTCGCCTCATTTGTAAAGTACTTTGTTGAGAAAACAAACATCTTCATTGCCGAATATTGTACTGTGTGAAATAAGCTCATTCGGTTCTAGGAATCAGTTGCTTTCCTACAAAAAAGGTTGAGTGCAGCAAGTTCAAACTTTCCTTGTTAATGTAATCTAAAAAGATGGCCAAGTTAGTAGATTCGACTCATTTGTAAAGTAGTTTGTTGAGAAAACAAACATCTTCATTGCCGAACATTGTACTGTGTGAAATAAGCTCATTCGGTTCTAGGAATCAGTTGCTTTCCTACAAAGAAGGTTGAGTGCAGCAAGTTCAAACTTTCCTTGTTAATGTAATCTGAAAAGATGCACAACTTAGTAGATTGGCCTCATTTCTAAAGTAGTTTGTTTAGAAAACAAACATCTTCATTACCGAACACTGTACTATGTGAAATGAGCTAGTTCGATTCTAGGAATCACTTGCTTTCCTACAAAGAAGGTTGAGTGCAGCAAGTTCAAACTTTCCTACTTTGTGTAATCTAACAAGATGTACAAGTTAGTGGATTCACCTCATTTCTAAAGTAGTTTCTTTAGAAAAGAAACATCTTCAGTACCGAACACTGTACTGTGTGAAATAAGTTAATTCGCTTCTAGGAATCAGTTTAATTTCTACAAAGAAGGTTGAGTGCAGCAAGTTCAAACTTTCCTTGTTAATGTAATCTCAAAAGATGGCCAAGTTAGAACATTCGCCTCATTTGTAAAGTACTTTGTTGAGAAAACAAACATCTTCATTGCCGAACATTGTACTGTGTGAAATAAGCTCATTCGGTTCTAGGAATCAGTTGCTTTCCTACAAAGAAGGTTGAGTGCAGCAAGTTCAAACTTTCCTTGTTAATGTAATCTAAAAAGATGGAGAAGTTAGTAGATTTGCCTCATTTGTAAAGTAGTTTGTTGAGAAAACAAACATCTTCATTGCCGAACATTGTACTGTGTGAAATAAGCTCATTCGGTTCTAGGAATCAGTTGCTTTCCTACAAAGAAGGTTGAGTGCAGCAAGTTCAAACTTTCCTTGTTAATGTAATCTGAAAAGATGCACAACTTAGTAGATTGGCCTCATTTCTAAAGTAGTTTGTTTAGAAAACAAATATCTTCATTACCGAACACTGTACTATGTGAAATGAGCTAGTTCGATTCTAGGAATCACTTGCTTTCCTACGAAGAAGGTTGAGTGCAGCAAGTTCAAACTTTCCTTGTTAATTTGTGTAATCTAAAAAGATGGCCAAGTTAGTGGATTCGCCTCATTTCTAAAGTAGTTTCTTTAGAAAAGAAACATCTTCAGTACCAAACACTGTACTGTGTGAAATAAGTTAATTCGCTTCTAGGAATCAGTTTAATTTCTACGAAGAAGGTTGAGTGCAGCAAGTTCAAACTTTCCTTGTTAATGTAATCTCAAAAGATGGCCAAGTTAGAACATTCGCCTCATTTGTAAAGTAGTTTGTTGAGAAAACAAACATCTTCATTGCCGAACATTGTACTGTGTGAAATAAGCTCATTCGGTTCTAGGAATCACTTGCTTTCCTACGAAGAAAGTTGAGTGCAGCAAGTTCAAACTTTCCTTGTTAATGTAATCTGTAAAGATGCACAACGTAGTAGATTGGCCTCATTTCTAAAGTAGTTTCTTTAGAAAACAAACATCTTCAGTACCGAACACTGTACTGTGTGAAATAAGTTAATTCGGTTCTAGGAATCAGTTTCATTTCTACAAAGAAGGTTGAGTGTAGCAAGTTCAAACTTTCCTTGTTAATGTAATCTGAAAAGATGCACAACGTAGTAGATTGGCCTCATATCTAAAGTAGTTTGTTTAGAAAACAAACATCTTCATTACCGAACACTGTACTGTGTGAAATAAGTTAGTTCGCTTCTAGGAATCAGTTTAATTTCTACGAAGAAGGTTGAGTGCAGCAAGTTCAAACTTTCCTTGTTAATGTAATCTAAAAAGATGGCCAAGTTAGAAGATTCACCTCATTTGTCAAGTACTTTGTTGAGAAAGCAAACATCTTCATTGCCGAACATTGTACTGTGTGAAATAAGCTCATTCGGTTCTAGGAATCAGTTGCTTTCCTACAAAGAAGGTTGAGTGCAGCAAGTTCAAACTTTCCTTCTTAATGTAATCTGAAAAGATGCACAACGTCGTAGATTGGCCTCATTTCTAAAGTAGTTTGTTTAGAAAACAAACATCTTCATTACCAAACACTGTACTATGTGAAATGAGCTAGTTCGATTCTAGGAATCACTTGCTTTCCTACGAAGAAGGTTGAGTGCAGCAAGTTCAAACTTTCCTACTTTGTGTAATCTAACAAGATGTACAAGTTAGTGGATTCGCCTCATTTCTAAAGTAGTTTCTTTAGAAAGAAACATCTTCAGTACCGAACACTGTACTGAATGAAATAAGTTAATTAAAGTTTCTAGGAATCAGTTTAATTTCTATGAAGAAGGTTGAGTGCAGCAAGTTCAAACTTTCCTTGTTAATGTAATCTCAAAAGATGGCCAAGTTAGAAGATTCGCCTCATTTGTAAAGTACTTTGTTGAGAAAACAAACATCTTCATTGCCGAACATTGTACTGTGTGAAATAAGCTCATTCGGTTCTAGGAAACAGTTGCTTTCCTACAAAGAAGGTTGAGTGCAGCAAGTTCAAACTTTCCTTGTTAATGTAATCTAAACAGATGGCCAAGTTAGAAGATTCGCCTCATTTGTAAAGTACTTTGTTGAGAAAACAAACATCTTCATTGCCGAACATTGTACTGTCTGAAATAAGCTCATTCGGATCTAGGAATCAGTTGCTTTCCTACAAAGAAGGTTGAGTGCAGCAAGTTCACACTTTCCTTGTTAATGTAATCTGAAAAGATGCATAACTTAGTAGATTGGCCTCATTTCTAAAGTAGTTTGTTTAGAAAACAAACATCTTCATTACCGAACACTGTACTATGTGAAATGAGCTAGTTCGATTCTAGGAATCACTTGCTTTCCTACGAAGAAGGTTGAGTGCAGCAAGTTCAAACCTTCCTACTTTGTGTAATCTAACAAGATGTACAAGTTAGTGTATTCGCCTCATTTGTAAAATAGTTTCTTTAGAAAACAAACATCTTCAGTACCGAACACTGTACTGTGTGAAATAAGTTAATTCGCTTCTAGTAATCAGTTTTATTTCTACGAAGAAGGTTGAGTGCAGCAAGTTCAAACTTTCCTTGTTAATGTAATCTAAAAAGATGGCCAAGTTAGAAGATTCGCCTCATTTGTAAAGTACTTTGTTGCAAAAACAAACATCTTCATTGCCGAACATTGTACTGTGTGAAATAAGCTCATTCGGTTCTAGGAATCAGTTGCTTTCCTACAAAGAAGGTTGAGTGCAGCAAGTTCAAACTTTCCTTGTTAATGTAATCTGAAAAGATACACAACTTAGTAGATTGGCCTGATTTCTAAAGTAGTTTGTTTAGAAAACAAACATCTTCATTACCGAAGACTGTGCTATGTGAAATGAGCTAGTTCGATTCTAGGAATCACTTGCTTTCCTACAAAGAAGGTTGAGTGCAGCAAGTTCAAACTTTCCTTGTTAATGTAATCTAAAAATATGGCCAAGTTAGTAGATTCGCCTCATTTGTAAAGTAGTTTGTTGAGAAAATTAACATCTTTATTGCCGAACATTGTACTGTGTCAATTAAGCTCATTCGGTTCTAGGAATCAGTTGCTTTCCTACAAAGAAGGTTGAGTGCAGCAAGTTCAAACTTTCCTTGTTAATGCAATCTAAAAAGATGGCCAAGTTAGTAGATTCGACTCATTTGTAAAGTAGTTTGTTGAGGAAACAAACATCTTCATTGCCGAACATTGTACTGTGTGAAATAAGCTCATTCGGTTCTAGGAATCAGTTGCTTTCCTACAAAGAAGGTTGAGTGCAGCAAGTTCAAACTTCCCGTGTTAATGAAATCTGAAAAGATGCTCAACGTAGTAGATTGGCCTCATTTCTAAAGTAGTTTCTTTAGAAAAGAAACATCTTCCGTACCCAACACTGTACTGTGTGAAATAAGCTTAAATCAGTATAATTTCTACGAAGAAGGTTAGGAATCAAACTTTCCTTGCTAATGTAATGTCAAAATTTCTTTGTAAAGTACAGACAACAAACATCTTCATTGCCGAGAAGGTTGAGTGCAGTTGCAAGTTCAAACTTTCCTTGTTAATGTAATCTAAAAAGATGGCCAAGTTAGTAAATTCGAATCATTTGTAAAGTAGTTTGTTGAAAAAACAAACATCTTCATTCCAAACATTGTACTGTGTGAAATAAGCTCATTTGGTTCTAGGAATCAGTTGCTTTCCTACAAAGAAGGTTGAGTGTAGCAAGTTCAAACTTTCCTTGTTAATGTTATCTGAAAAGATGCACAACGTAGTAGATTGGCCTCATTTCTAAAGTAGTTTCTTTAGAAACAAAACATCTTCAGTACCGAACACTGTACTGTGTGAAATAAGTTAATTCGCTTCTAGGAATCAGTTTAATTCTCTACAAAGAAGGTTGAGTGCAGCAACTTCAAACTTTCCTTGTTAATGTAATCTGAGAAGATGCACAACGTAGTAGATTGGCCTCATTTCTAAAGTAGTTTCTTTAGAAAAAAAACATCTTCAGTACCGAACACTGTACTGTGTGAAATAAGTTAATTCGCTTCTAGGAATCAGTTTAATTTCTACAAAGAAGGTTGAGTGCAGCAAGTTCAAACTTTCCTTGTTAATGTAATCTAAAAAGATGGCCAAGTTAGAAGATTCGCCTCATTTGTAAAGTACTTTCTTGAGAAAACAAACATCTTCATTGCCCAACATTGTACTGCGTGAAATAAGCTCATTCGGTTCTAGGAATCAGTTGCTTTCCTACAAAGAAGGTTGAGTGCAGTAAGTTCAAACTTTCCTTGTTAATGTAATCTAAAAAGATGGCCAAGTTAGTAGATTCACCTCATTTGTAAAGTAGTTTGTTGAGAAAATTAACATCTTTATTGCCGAACATTATACTGTGTCAAATAAGCTCATTCGGTTCTAGGAATCAGTTGCTTTCCTACAAAGAAGGTTGAGTGCAGCAAGTTGAAACTTTCCTTGTTAATGCAATCTAAAAAGATGGCCAAGTTAAAAGATTCGACTCATTTGTAAAGTAGTTTGTTGAGGAAACAAACATCTTCATTGCCGAACATTGTACTGTGTGAAATAAGCTCATTCGGTTCTAGGAATCAGTTGCTTTCCTACAAGGAAGGTTGAGTGCAGCAAGTTCAAACTTTCCTTGTTAATGTAATCTGAAAAGATGCTTAACGTAAATGATTGGCCTCATTTCTAAAGTAGTTTCTTTAGAAACGAAACATCTTCAGTACCCAACACTGTACTGTGTGAAATAAGTTAATTCGCTTCTAGGAATCAGTTTAATTTCTACGAAGAAGGTTGAGTGCAGCAAGTTCAAACTTTCCTTCTTAATGTAATCTGAAAAGATGCACAACGTAGTAGATTGGCCTCATTTCTAAAGTAGTTTCTTTAGCAAAGAAACATCTTCAGTACCGAACACTGTACTGTGTGAAATAAGTTAATTCGCTTCTAGGAATCAGTTGCTTTCCTACAATGAAGGTTGAGTGCAGCAAGTTCAAACTTTCCTTGTTGATGTAATCTAAAAAGATGGCCAAGTTAGTAGATTCGCCTCATTTGTAAAGTAGTTTCTTTAGAAAACAAACCTAAATTGCCAAACTTTATACTTTGTGAAATGAGCTAATTCAGTTCTAGGAATCAGTTTCCTTTCTACGAAGATGGTTGAGTTTAGCAAGTTCAAACATTCCTTGTTAATGTGATCTGAAAAGATGTCAAAGTTTGTAGATTTGCCTCATTGGTAAAGTAGTTTGTTGAGAAAACAAACATCTTCATTGATGAATATTGTACTGTGTGAACAAAGCTAATTTAGTTCTAGAATTCAGTTGCTTTCCTACAAAGAAGTTTGAATGTAGCCAGTTCAAACTTTCCTTGTTAATGTAACCTAAAAAGATGCAAGACTTAGTAGATTGGCCTCATTTCTAAAGCAGTTTCTTTAGAAAAGAAACATCTTCACTACCGAACACTGTACTGTGTAAAATGAGTTAATTCTCTTCTAGGAGTCAGTTTAATTTCTACGAAGATGGTTGAGTGCAGGAAGTTCAAACTTTTCGAGTTTGTGTAATCTAACAAGATGTACAAGTTAGTGGATTCGCATCATTTCTAAATTAGTTTCTTTAGAAAACAAACATCTTCAGTACCACACTGTACTGTGTGAAATAAGTTAATTCGGTTCTAGGAATCAGGTGCTTTCCTACAAAGAAGGTTGAGTGCAGCAAGTTCAAACTTTCCTTGTTAATGTAATCTAAAAAGATGGCCAAGTTAGTAGATTCGACTCATTTGTAAAGTAGTTTGTTGAGAAAACAAACATCTTCATTGCCGAACATTGTACACTGTGAAATAAGCTCATTTGGTTCTAGGAATCAGTTGCTTTCCTACAAAGAAGGTTGAGTGCAGCAAGTTCAAACTCCTTGTTAATGTAATCTAAAAAGATGGCCAAGTTAGTAGATTTGCCGCATTTGTAAAGTACTTTGTTGAGAAAACAAACATCTTCATTGCCGAACATTGTACTGTGTGAAATAAGCTCATTCGGTTCTAGGAATCAGTTGCTTTCCTACAAAGAAGGTTGAGTGCAGCAAGTTCAAACTTTCCTTGTTAATGTAATCTAAAAAGATGGCCAAGTTAGTAGATTCGACTCATTTGTAAAGTAGTTTGTTGAGAAAACAAACATCTTCATTGTCGAACATTGTACTGTGTGAAATAAGCTCATTCGGTTCTAGGAATCAGTTGCTTTCCTACAAAGAAGGTTGAGTGCAACATGTTCAAACTTTCCTTGTTAATGTAATCTGAAAAGATGCACAACGTAATAGATTGGCCTCATTTCTAAAGTAGTTTCTTGAGAAAAGAAACATCTTCAGTACCGAACACTGTACTGTGTGAAATAAGTTAATTCGCTTCTAGGAATCAGTTTCATTTCTACGAAGAAGGTTGAGTGCAGCAAGTTCAAACTTTCCTTGTTAATGTAATCTCAAAAGGTGGCCAAGTTAGAACATTCGCCTCATTTGTAAAGTACTTTGTCGAGAAAACAAACATCTTCATTGCCGAACATTGTACTGTGTGAAATAAGCTCATTCGGTTCTAGGAATCGGTTGCTTTCCTACAAAGAAGGTTGAGTGCAGCAAGTTCAAACTTTCCTTGTTAATGTAATCTGAATAGATGCACAACTTAGTAGATTGACGTCATTTCTAAAGTAGTTTGTTTAGAAAACAAACATCTTCATTACCGAACACTGTACTATGTGAAATGAGCTACTTCGATTCTAGGAATCACTTGCTTTCCTACGAAGAAGGTTGAGTGCAGCAAGTTCAAACTTTCCTGCTTAATGTAATCTAACAAGATGTACAAGTTAGTGGATTCGCCTCATTTCTAAAGTAGTTTCTTTAGAAAAGAAACATCTTCAGTACCGAAAACTGTACTGTGTCAAATAAGTTAATTCGGTTCTAGGAATCAGTTTAATTTCTACAAAGAAGGTTGAGTGCAGCATGTTCAAACTTTCCTTGTTAATGTAATCTCAAAAGATGGCCAAGTTAGAACATTCGCCTCATTTGTAAAGTAGTTTGTTTAGAAAAACAAACATCTTCATTGCCGAACATTGTACTGTGTGAAATAAGCTCATTCGGTTCTAGGAATCAGTTGCTTTCCTACAAAGAAGGTTGAGTGCAGCAAGTTCAAACTTTCCTTGTTAATGTAATCTAAAAAGATGGCCAAGTTAGTAGATTCACCTCATTTGTAAAGTACTTTGTTGAGAAAACAAACATCTTCATTGCCGAACATTTTACTGTGTGAAATAAGCTCATTCAGATCTAGGAATCAGTTGCTTTCCTACAAAGAAGGTTGAGTGCAGCAAGTTCAAACTTTCCTTGTTAATGTAATCTAAAAAGATGGCCAAGTTAGAAGATTCGCCTCATTTGTAAAGTACTTTGTTGAGAAAACAAACATCTTCATTGCCGAACATTGTACTGTGTGAAATAAGCTCATTCGGTTCTAGGAATCAGTTGCTTTCCTACAAAGAAGGTTGAGTGCAGCAAGTTCAAACTTTCCTTGTTAATGTAATCTGAAAAGATGCACAACTTAGTAGATTGGCCTCATTTCTAAAGTAGTTTGTTTAGAAAACAAACATCTTCATTACCAACACACTGTACTGTACTATGTGAAATGAGCTAGTTCGATTCTAGGAATCACTTGCTTTCCTACAAAGAAGGTTGAGTGCAGCAAGTTCAAACTTTCCTACTTTTTGTAATCTAACAAGATGGCCAAGTTAGTGCATTCGCCTCATTTCTAAAGTAGTTTCTTTAGAAAAAAAACATCTTCAGTACCGAACACTGTACTGTGTGAAATAAGTTTATTCGCTTCTAGGAATCAGTTTAATTTCTACGAAGAAGGTTGGGTGCAGCAAGTTCAAACTTTCCTTGTTAATGTAATCTAAAAAGATGGCCAAGTTAGAAGATTCGCCTCATTTGTAAAGTACTTTGTTGCGAAAACAAACATCTTCATTGCCGAACATTGTACTGTGTGAAATAAGCTCATTCGGTTCTAGGAATCAGTTGCTTTCCTACAAAGAAGGTTGAGTGCAGCAAGTTCAAACTTTCCTTGTTAATGTAATCTGAAAAGATACACAACTTAGTAGATTGGCCTGATTTCTAAAGTAGTTTGTTTAGAAAACAAACATCTTCATTACCAACACTGTACTGTGTGAAATAAGCTAATTCGATTCTAGGAATCAGTTGCTTTCCTACAAAGAAGGTTGAGTGCAGCAAGTTCAAACTTTCCTTGTTAATGTAATCTAAAAAGATGGCCAAGTTAGTAGATTCGCCTCATTTGTAAAGTAGTTTGTTGAGAAAACAAACATCTTCATTGCCGAAACATTGTACTGTGTGAAATAAGCTCATTCGGTTCTAGGAATCAGTTGCTTTCCTACAAAGAAGGTTGAGTGCAGCAAGTTCAAACTTTCCTTGTTAATGTAATCTAAAAAGATGGCCAAGTTAGTAGATTTGACTCATTTGTAAAGTAGTTTGTTTAGAAAACAAACATCTTCATTGCCGAACATTGTACTGTGTGAAATAAGCTCATTCGGTTCTAGGAATCAGTTGCTTTCCTACAAAGAAGGTTGAGTGCAGCAAGTTCAAACTTTCCTTGTTAATGTAATCTGAAAAGATGCACAAGTTAGTAGATTTGCCTCATTTCTAAAGTAGTTTCTTTAGAAAACAAACATCTTCATTACCGAACACTGTACTGTGTGAAATAAGCTAATTCGGTTCTAGGAATCAGTTGCTTTCTACAAAGAAGGTTGAGTGCAGCAAGTTCAAACTTTCCTTGTTAATGTAATCTAAAAAGATGGCCAAGTTAGTAGATTCGACTCATTTGTAAAGTAGTTTGTTTAGAAAAACAAACATCTTCATTGCCAACATTGTACTGTGTGAAATAAGCTCATTTGGTTCTAGGAATCAGTTGCTTTCCTACAAAGAAGGTTGAGTGCAGCAAGTTCAAACATTCCTTGTTAATGTAATCTAAAAAGATGGCCAAGTTAGTAGATTTGCCTCATTTGTAAAGTAGTTTGTTGAGAAAACAAACATCTTCATTGCCGAACATTGTACTGTGTGAAATAAGCTAATTCGGTTCTAGGAATCAGTTGCTTTCCTACAAAGAAGGTTGAGTGCAGCAAGTTCAAACTTTCCTTGTTACTGTAATCTAAAAAGATGGCCAAGTTAGTAGATTCGACTCATTTGTAAAGTAGTTTGTTGAGAAAAGGAACATCTTCATTGCCGAACATTGTACTGTGTGAAATAAGCTCATTCGGTTCTAGGAATCAGTTGCTTTCCTACAAAGAAGGTTGAGTGCAGCAAGTTCAAACTTTCCTTGTTAATGTAATCTGAAAAGATGCACAACGTTAGTAGATTGGCCTCATTTCTAAAGTAGTTTCTTTAGAAAACAAACATCTTCATTGCCAACACTGTACTGTGTGAAATAAGCTAATTCGGTTCTAGGAATCAGTTTAATTTCTACAAGAAGGTTGAGTGCAGCAAGTTCAAACTTTCCTTGTTAATGTAATCTAAAAAGATGGCCAAGTTAGTATTCGCCTCATTTGTAAAGTAGTTTGTTGAGAAAACAAACATCTTCATTGCCGAACATTGTACTGTGTGAAATAAGCTCATTCGGTTCTAGGAATCAGTTGCTTTCCTACAAAGAAGGTTGAGTGCAGCAAGTTCAAACTTTCCTTGTTAATGTAATCTGAAAAGATGGCAACTTAGTAGATTGGCCTCATTTCTAAAGTAGTTTGTTTAGAAAACAAACATCTTCATTACCGAACACTGTACTGTGTGAAATAAGCTAGTTCGGTTCTAGGAATCAGTTGCTTTCCTACAAGAAGGTTGAGTGCAGCAAGTTCAAACTTTCCTTGTTAATGTAATCTGAAAAGATGCACAACGTAGTAGATTGGCCTCATTTGTAAAGTAGTTTGTTTAGAAAACAAACATCTTCATTACCGAACACTGTACTGTGTGAAATAAGCTAGTTCGGTTCTAGGAATCAGTTGCTTTCCTACAAAGAAGGTTGAGTGCAGCAAGTTCAAACTTTCCTTGTTAATGTAATCTAAAAAGATGTACAAGTTAGTAGATTCGCCTCATTTCTAAAGTAGTTTGTTTAGAAAACAAACATCTTCATTACCGAACACTGTACTGTGTGAAATAAGCTAATTCGGTTCTAGGAATCAGTTGCTTTCCTACAAAGAAGGTTGAGTGCAGCAAGTTCAAACTTTCCTTGTTAATGTAATCTAAAAAGATGGCCAAGTTAGTAGATTCGCCTCATTTGTAAAGTAGTTTCTTTAGAAAACAAACATCTTCATTGCCAAACACTGTACTTTGTGAAATAAGCTAATTCAGTTCTAGGAATCAGTTTACTTTCTACAAAGATGGTTGAGTTTAGCAAGTTCAAACTTTCCTTGTTAATGTAATCTGAAAAGATGTCCAAGTTAGTAGATTTGCCTCATTTGTAAAGTAGTTTGTTGAGAAAACAAACATCTTCATTGCCGAACATTGTACTGTGTGAAATAAGCTAATTTAGTTCTAGAATTCAGTTGCTTTCCTACAAAGAAGGTTGAATGCAGCCAGTTCAAACTTTCCTTGTTAATGTAACCTAAAAAGATGCACGACTTAGTAGATTGGCCTCATTTCTAAAGTAGTTTCTTTAGAAAAGAAACATCTTCAGTACCGAACACTGTACTGTGTGAAATGAGTTAATTCTCTTCTAGGAGTCAGTTTAATTTCTACAAAGATGGTTGAGTGCAGGAAGTTCAAACTTTCCTTGTTTGTGTAATCTAACAAGATGTACAAGTTAGTGGATTCACATCATTTCTAAATTAGTTTCTTTAGAAAACAAACATCTTCAGTACCGAACACTGTACTGTGTGAAATAAGTTAATTCGGTTCTAGGAATCAGGTGCTTTCCTACAAAGAAGGTTGAGTGCAGCAAGTTCAAACTTTCCTTGTTAATGTAATCTAAAAAGATGGCCAAGTTAGTAGATTCGACTCATTTGTAAAGTAGTTTGTTGAGAAAACAAACATCTTCATTGCCCAACATTGTACTGTGTGAAATAAGCTCATTCGGTTCTAGGAATCAGTTGCTTTCCTACAAAGAAGGTTGAGTGCAGCAAGTTCAAACTTTCCTTGTTAATGTAATCTGAAAAGATGCACAACGTAGTAGATTGGTGTCATTTCTAAAGTAGTTTCTTTAGAAAAGAAACATCTTCAGTACCGAACACTGTACTGTGTGAAATAAGTTAATTCGCTTCTAGGAATCAGTTTAATTTCTACAAAAGAAGGTTGAGTGCAGCAAGTTCAAACTTTCCTTGTTAATGTAATCTAAAAAGATGGCCAAGTTAGTAGATTCGCCTCATTTGTAAAGTAGTTTGTTGAGAAAACAAACATCTTCATTGCCGAACATTGTACTGTGTGAAATAAGCTCATTCGGTTCTAGGAATCAGTTGCTTTCCTACAAAGAAGGTTGAGTGCAGCAAGTTCAAACTTTCCTTGTTAATGTAATCTAAAAAGATGGCCAAGTTAGTAGATTCGACTCATTCGTAAAGTAGTTTGTTGAGAAAACAAACATCTTCATTGCCAACATTGTACTGTGTGAAATAAGCTCATTCGGTTCTAGGAATCAGTTGCTTTCCTACAAAGAAGGTTGAGTGCAGCAAGTTCAAACTTTCCTTGTTAATGTAATCTAAAAAGATGGCCAAGTTAGTAGATTCGCCTCATTTGTAATATATTTTGTTGACAAAATTTACATCTTTATTGTCGAACATTGTACTGTGTGAAATAAGCTCATTCGGTTCTAGGAATCAGTTGCTTTTCTACAAAGAAGGTTGAGTGCAGCAAGTTCAAACTTTCCTTGTTAATGTAATCTGAAAAAGATGCACAACGTAGTAGATTGGCCTCATTTCTAAAGTAGTTTCTTTAGAAAACAAACATCTTCAGTACCAAACACTGTACTGTGTGAAATAAGTTAATTAAGGTTCTAGGAATCAGTTTAATTTCTACAAAGAAGGTTGAGTGCAGCAAGTTCAAACTTTCCTTGTTAATGTAATCTAAAAAGATGGCCAAGTTAGAAGATTCGCCTCATTTGTAAAGTAGTTTGTTGAGAAAACAAACATCTTCATTGCCGAACATTGTACTGTGTGAAATAAGCTCATTCGGTTCTAGGAATCAGTTGCTTTCCTACAAAGAAGGTTGAGTGCAGCAAGTTCAAACTTTCCTTGTTAATGTAATCTAAAAAGATGGCAAGTTAGTAGATTGGACTCATTTGTAAAGTAGTTTGTTGAGAAAACAAACATCTTCATTACCGAACATTGTACTGTGTGAAATAAGCTCATTCGGTTCTAGGAATCAGTTGCTTTCCTACAAAGAAGGTTGAGTGCAGCAAGTTCAAACTTTCCTTGTTAATGTAATCTAAAAGATGCACAAGTTAGTAGATTGGCCTCATTTCTAAAGTAGTTTCTTTAGAAAACAAACATCTTCATTACCGAACACTGTACTGTGTGAAATAAGTTAATTCGGTTCTAGGAATCAGTTTAATTTCTACAAAGAAGGTTGAGTGCAGCAAGTTCAAACTTTCCTTGTTAATGTAATCTAAAAAGATGGCCAAGTTAGTAGATTCGCCTCATTTGTAAAGTAGTTTGTTGAGAAAACAAACATCTTCATTGCCGAACATTGTACTGTGTGAAATAAGCTCATTCGGTTCTAGGAATCAGTTGCTTTCCTACAAAGAAGGTTGAGTGCAGCAAGTTCAAACTTTCCTTGTTAATGTAATCTAAAAAGATGGCCAAGTTAGTAGATTCGCCTCATTTGTAAAGTAGTTTGTTTTAAAACAAACATCTTCATTGCCGAACATTGTACTGTGTGAAATAAGCTCATTCGGTTCTAGGAATCAGTTGCTTTCCTACAAAGAAGGTTGAGTGCAGCAAGTTCAAACTTTCCTTGTTAATGTAATCTAAAAAGATGGCCAAGTTAGTAGATTCGCCTCATTTCTAAAGTAGTTTGTTTAGAAAACAAACATCTTCATTACCGAACACTGTACTGTGTGAAATAAGCTAATTCGGTTCTAGGAATCAGTTTAATTTCTACAAAGAAGGTTGAGTGCAGCAAGTTCAAACTTTCCTTGTTAATGTAATCTAAAAAGATGCACAAGTTAGTAGATTGGCCTCATTTCTAAAGTAGTTTCTTTAGAAAACAAACATCTTCATTACCAAACACTGTACTGTGTGAAATAAGCTAATTCGGTTCTAGGAATCAGTTTAATTTCTACAAGAAGGTTGAGTGCAGCAAGTTCAAACTTTCCTTGTTAATGTAATCTAAAAAGATGGCCAAGTTAGTAGATTCGCCTCATTTGTAAAGTAGTTTGTTTAGAAAACAAACATCTTCATTGCCGAACATTGTACTGTGTGAAATAAGCTCATTCGGTTCTAGGAATCCAGTTGCTTTCCTACAAAGAAGGTTGAGTGCAGCAAGTTCAAACTTTCCTTGTTAATGTAATCTGAAAAGATGCACAACTTAGTAGATTGGCCTCATTTCTAAAGTAGTTTGTTTAGAAAACAAACATCTTCATTACCGAACACTGTACTGTGTGAAATAAGCTAATTCGGTTCTAGGAATCAGTTGCTTTCTACAAAGAAGGTTGAGTGCAGCAAGTTCAAACTTTCCTTGTTAATGTAATCTAAAAGATGCACAACGTAGTAGATTGGCCTCATTTGTAAAGTAGTTTCTTTAGAAAACAAACATCTTCAGTACCGAACACTGTACTGTGTGAAATAAGCTCAATTCGTTCTAGGAATCAGTTTAATTTCTACAAAGAAGGTTGAGTGCAGCAAGTTCAAACTTTCCTTGTTAATGTAATCTAAAAGATGGCCAAGTTAGTAGATTCGCCTCATTTGTAAAGTAGTTTGTTGAGAAAACAAACATCTTCATTGCCAAACATTGTACTGTGTGAAATAAGCTCATTCGGTTCTAGGAATCAGTTGCTTTCCTACAAAGAAGGTTGAGTGCAGCAAGTTCAAACTTTCCTTGTTAATGTAATCTGAAAAAGATGCACAAGTTAGTAGATTGGCCTCATTTCTAAAGTAGTTTGTTTAGAAAACAAACATCTTCATTACCGAACACTGTACTGTGTGAAATAAGCTAATTCGGTTCTAGGAATCAGTTGCTTTCCTACAAAGAAGGTTGAGTGCAGCAAGTTCAAACTTTCCTTGTTAATGTAATCTAAAAGATGTACAAGTTAGTAGATTCGCCTCATTTTCTAAAGTAGTTTCTTTAGAAAACAAACATCTTCATTACCGAACACTGTACTGTGTGAAATAAGTTAATTCGGTTCTAGGAATCAGTTTAATTTCTACAAAGAAGGTTGAGTGCAGCAAGTTCAAACTTTCCTTGTTAATGTAATCTAAAAAGATGGCCAAGTTAGTAGATTCGCCTCATTTGTAAAGTAGTTTGTTGAGAAAACAAACATCTTCATTGCCGAACATTGTACTGTGTGAAATAAGCTCATTCGGTTCTAGGAATCAGTTGCTTTTCTACAAAGAAGGTTGAGTGCAGCAAGTTCAAACTTTCCTTGTTAATGTAATCTGAAAAGATGCACAACTTAGTAGATTGGCCTCATTTCTAAAGTAGTTTGTTTAGAAAACAAACATCTTCATTACCGAACACTGTACTGTGTGAAATAAGCTAGTTCGGTTCTAGGAATCAGTTGCTTTCCTACAAAGAAGGTTGAGTGCAGCAAGTTCAAACTTTCCTTGTTAATGTAATCTAAAAAGATGTACAAGTTAGTAGATTCGCCTCATTTCTAAAGTAGTTTCTTTAGAAAACAAACATCTTCAGTACCGAACACTGTACTGTGTGAAATAAGTTAATTCGGTTCTAGGAATCAGTTTAATTTCTACAAAGAAGGTTGAGTGCAGCAAGTTCAAACTTTCCTTGTTAATGTAATCTAAAAAGATGGCCAAGTTAGAAGATTCGCCTCATTTGTAAAGTACTTTGTTGAGAAAACAAACATCTTCATTGCCCAACATTGTACTGTGTGAAATAAGCTCATTCGGTTCTAGGAATCAGTTGCTTTCCTACAAAGAAGGTTGAGTGCAGCAAGTTCAAACTTTCCTTGTTAATGTAATCTAAAAAGATGGCCAAGTTAGTAGATTCGACTCATTTTTAAAAAGTAGTTTGTTGAGAAAACAAACATCTTCATTGCCGAACATTGTACTGTGTGAAATAAGCTCATTCAGTTCTAGGAATCAGTTGCTTTCCTACAAAGAAGGTTGAGTTCAGCAAGTTCAAACTTTCCTTGTTAATGTAATCTGAAAAGATGCACAACGTAGTAGATTGGCCTCATTTCTAAAGTAGTTTCTTTAGAAAAAAACATCTTCATTACCGAACACTGTACTGTGTGAAATAAGCTAATTCGGTTCTAGGAATCAGTTTAATTTCTACGAAGAAGGTTGAGTGCAGCAAGTTCAAACTTTCCTTGTTAATGTAATCTAAAAAGATGATGGCAAAGTTAGTAGATTGGCCTCATTTCTAAAGTAGTTTCTTTAGAAAACAAACATCTTCATTACCGAACACTGTACTGTGTGAAATAAGCTAATTAGGTTCTAGGAATCAGTTTAATTTCTACAAAGAAGGTTGAGTGCAGCAAGTTCAAACTTTCCTTGTTAATGTAATCTAAAAAGATGGCCAAGTTAGTAGATTCGCCTCATTTCTAAAGTAGTTTGTTGAGAAAACAAACATCTTCATTGCCGAACATTGTACTGTGTGAAATAAGCTCATTCGGTTCTAGGAATCAGTTGCTTTCCTACAAAGAAGGTTGAGTGCAGCAAGTTCAAACTTTCCTTGTTAATGTAATCTAAAAGATGTACAAGTTAGTAGATTGGCCTCATTTCTAAAGTAGTTTCTTTAGAAAACAAACATCTTCAGTACCGAACACTGTACTGTGTGAAATAAGTTAATTCGGTTCTAGGAATCAGTTTAATTTCTACAAAGAAGGTTGAGTGCAGCAAGTTCAAACTTTCCTTGTTAATGTAATCTAAAAAGATGGCCAAGTTAGAAGATTCGCCTCAGTTGTAAAGTACTTTGTTGAGAAAACAAACATCTTCATTGCCGAACATAGTACTGTGTGAAATAAGCTCATTCGGTTCTAGGAATCAGTTTAATTTCCTACAAAGAAGGTTGAGTGCAGCAAGTTCAAACTTTCCTTGTTAATGTAATCTAAAAAGATGGCCAAGTTAGTAGATTCGCCTCATTTGTAAAGTAGTTTGTTGAGAAAACAAACATCTTCATTGCCGAACATTGTACTGTGTGAAATAAGCTCATTCGGTTCTAGGAATCAGTTGCTTTCCTACAAAGAAGGTTGAGTGCAGTAAGTTCAAACTTTCCTTGTTAATGTAATCTGAAAAGATGCACAACTTAGTAGATTGGCCTCATTTCTAAAGTATTTCTTTAGAAAACAAACATCTTCATTACCGAACACTGTACTGTGTGAAATAAGCTAATTCGATTCTAGGAATCAGTTTAATTTCTACAAAGAAGGTTGAGTGCAGCAAGTTCAAACTTTCCTTGTTAATGTAATCTAAAAAGATGCACAAGTTAGTAGATTGGCCTCATTTAAAGTAGTTTCTTTAGAAAACAAACATCTTCATTACCGAACACTGTACTGTGTGAAATAAGTCAATTCGGTTCTAGGAATCAGTTTAATTTCTACAAAGAAGGTTGAGTGCAGCAAGTTCAAACTTTCCTTGTTAATGTAATCTAAAAGATGGCCAAGTTAGTAGATTCGCCTCATTTGTAAAGTAGTTTGTTGAGAAAACAAACATCTTCATTGCCAAACATTGTACTGTGTGAAATAAGCTCATTCGGTTCTAGGAATCAGTTGCTTTCCTACAAAGAAGGTTGAGTGCAGCAAGTTCAAACTTTCCTTGTTAATGTAATCTGAAAAGATGCACAACTTAGTAGATTGGCCTCATTTCTAAAGTAGTTTGTTTAGAAAACAAACATCTTCATTACCGAACACTGTACTATGTGAAATAAGCTAGTTCGATTCTAGGAATCAGTTGCTTTCCTACAAAGAAGGTTGAGTGCAGCAAGTTCAAACTTTCCTTGTTAATGTAATCTAAAAAGATGTACAAGTTAGTGGATTCGCCTCATTTCTAAAGTAGTTTCTTTAGAAAAAAAACATCTTCAGTACCGAACACTGTACTGTGTGAAATAAGTTAATTCGCTTCTAGGAATCAGTTTAATTTCTACAAAGAAGGTTGAGTGCAGCAAGTTCAAACTTTCCTTGTTAATGTAATCTAAAAAGATGGCCAAGTTAGAAGATTCGCCTCATTTGTAAAGTAGTTTGTTGAGAAAACAAACATCTTCATTGCCGAACATTGTACTGTGTGAAATAAGCTCATTCGGTTCTAGGAATCAGTTGCTTTTCTACAAAAGAAGGTTGAGTGCAGCAAGTTCAAACTTTCCTTGTTAATGTAATCTGAAAAGATGCACAACTTAGTAGATTCACCTCATTTCTAAAGTAGTTTGTTTAGAAAACAAATATCTTCATCACCGAACACTATACTATGAGAAATCAGCTAATTCGTTTCTAGGAATCAGTTGCTTTCCTACAAAGAAGGTTGAGTGCAGCAAGTTCAAACTTTCCTTCTTAATGTAATCCAAAAAGATGTCCAAGTTAGTATATTCGCCTCATTTCTAAAGTAGTTTCTTTAGAAAACAAACATCTTCAGTACCGAACAGTGTAATGTGTGAAATAAGTTAATTCGGTTCTAGGAATCAGTTTAATTTCTACAAGAAGGTTGAGTGCAGCAAGTTCAAACTTTCCTTGTTAATGTAATCTAAAAAGATGGCCAAGTTAGAAGATTCGCCTCATTTGTAAAGTAGTTTGTTGAGAAAACAAACATCTTCATTGCCCAACATTGTACTGTGTGAAATAAGCTCATTCGGTTCTAGGAATCAGTTGCTTTCCTACAAAGAAGGTTGAGTGCAGCAAGTTCAAACTTTCCTTGTTAATGTAATCTACAAAGATGTCCACGTTTGTAGGTTCTCCTCTTTTGTAAAGTGGTTTGTTGAAAAAACAAACCTCTTCATTGCCGAACATTGTAATGTGTGAAATAAGCTAATTCGGGTCTAAGAATCAGTTGCTTTGCTAGAAAGAAGGTTGAGTGCAGCAAGTTCAAACTTTCCTTGTTAATGTAATCTGAAAAGATGCACAACGTTAGTAGATTGGCCTCATTTCTAAAGTAGTTTCTTTAGAAAAAAACATCTTCAGTACCGAACACTGTACTGTGTGAAATAAGTTAATTCGGTTCTAGGAATCAGTTTAATTTCTACAAGAAGGTTGAGTGCAGCAAGTTCAAACTTTCCTTGTTAATGTAATCTGAAAAGATGCACAAGTTAGTAGATTGGCCTCATTTCTAAAGTAGTTTCTTTAGAAAAAAACATCTTCATTACCGAACACTGTACTGTGTGAAATAAGTTAATTAGCTTCTAGGAATCAGTTTAATTTCTACAAAGAAGGTTGAGTGCAGCAAGTTCAAACTTTCCTTGTTAATGTAATCTAAAAAGATGGCCAAGTTAGTAGATTCGCCTCATTTGTAAAGTAGTTTGTTGAGAAAACAAACATCTTCATTGCCGAACATTGTACTGTGTGAAATAAGCTCATTCGGTTCTAGGAATCAGTTGCTTTCCTACAAAGAAGGTTGAGTGCAGCAAGTTCAAACTTTCCTTGTTAATGTAATCTGAAAAGATGCACAACGTTAGTAGATTGGCCTCATTTCTAAAGTAGTTTCTTTAGAAAACAAACATCTTCAGTACCGAACACTGTACTGTGTGAAATAAGTTAATTCGATTCTAGGAATCAGTTTAATTTCTACAAAGAAGGTTGAGTGCAGCAAGTTCAAACTTTCCTTGTTAATGTAATCTAAAAAGATGGCCAAGTTAGTAGATTCGCCTCATTTGTAAAGTAGTTTGTTGAGAAAACAAACATCTTCATTGCCGAACATTGTACTGTGTGAAATAAGCTCATTCGGTTCTAGGAATCAGTTGCTTTCCTACAAAGAAGGTTGAGTGCAGCAAGTTCAAACTTTCCTTGTTAATGTAATCTGAAAAGATGCACAACGTAGTAGATTGGCCTCATTTCTAAAGTAGTTTCTTGAGAAAAGAAACATCTTCAGTACCGAACACTGTACTGTGTGAAATAAGTTAATTCGCTTCTAGGAATCAGTTTAATTTCTACGAAGAAGGTTGAGTGCAGCAAGTTCAAACTTTCCTTGTTAATGTAATCTAAAAAGATGGCCAAGTTAGAAGATTCGCCTCATTTGTAAAGTACTTTGTTGAAAAAACAAACATCTTCATTGCCGAACATTGTACTGTGTGAAATAAGCTCATTCGGTTCTAGGAATCAGTTGCTTTCCTACAAAGAAGGTTGAGTGCGCAAGTTCAAACTTTCCTTGTTAATGTAATCTGAAAAGATGCACAACTTAGTAGATTGGCCTCATTTCTAAAGTAGTTTGTTTAGAAAAACAAACATCTTCATTACCGAACACTGTACTGTGTGAAATGAGCTAGTTTGATTCTAGGAATCAGTTGCTTTCCTACAAAGAAGGTTGAGTGCAGCAAGTTCAAACTTTCCTTGTTAATGTAATCTAAAAAGATGTACAAGTTAGTGGATTCGCCTCATTTCTAAAGTAGTTTCTTTAGAAAACAAACATCTTCAGTACCGAACACTGTACTGTGTGAAATAAGTTAATTCGCTTCTAGGAATCAGTTTAATTTCTACAAAGAAGGTTGAGTGCAGCAAGTTCAAACTTTCCTTGTTAATGTAATCTAAAAAGATGGCCAAGTTAGTAGATTCGCCTCATTTGTAAAGTAGTTTGTTGAGAAAACAAACATCTTCATTGCCGAACATTGTACTGTGTGAAATAAGCTCATTCGGGTTCTAGGAATCAGTTGCTTTCCTACAAAGAAGGTTGAGTGCAGCAAGTTCAAACTTTCCTTGTTAATGTAATCTGAAAAGATGCACAACTTAGTAGATTGGCCTCATTTCTAAAGTAGTTTGTTTAGAAAACAAACATCTTCATTACCGAACACTGTACTGTGTGAAATAAGCTAATTCGATTCTAGGAATCAGTTGCTTTCCTACAAAGAAGGTTGAGTGCAGCAAGTTCAAACTTTCCTTGTTAATGTAATCTAAAAGATGTACAAGTTAGTGGATTCGCCTCATTTCTAAAGTAGTTTTGTTTAGAAAACAAACATCTTCATTACCAACACTGTACTGTGTGAAATAAGCTAATTCGGTTCTAGGAATCAGTTGCTTTCCTACAAAGAAGGTTGAGTGCAGCAAGTTCAAACTTTCCTTGTTAATGTAATCTAAAAAGATGGCCAAGTTAGTAGATTCGCCTCATTTGTAAAGTAGTTTGTTTAGAAAACAAACATCTTTCATTGCCAACACTTTGTACTGTGTGAAATAAGCTAATTCAGTTCTAGGAATCAGTTTACTTTCTACAAAGAAGGTTGAGTGCAGCAAGTTCAAACTTTCCTTGTTAATGTAATCTGAAAAGATGTCCAAGTTAGTAGATTTGCCTCATTTCTAAAGTAGTTTGTTGAGAAAACAAACATCTTCATTGCCGAACATTGTACTGTGTGAAATAGCTAATTTAGTTCTAGAAATCAGTTGCTTTCCTACAAAGAAGGTTGAGTGCAGCAAGTTCAAACTTTCCTTGTTAATGTAATCTAAAAAGATGCACAAGACTTAGTAGATTGGCCTCATTTCTAAAGTAGTTTCTTTAGAAAACAAACATCTTCAGTACCGAACACTGTACTGTGTGAAATAAGTTAATTCGCTTCTAGGAATCAGTTTAATTTCTACAAAGAAGGTTGAGTGCAGCAAGTTCAAACTTTCCTTGTTTGTGTAATCTAAAAGATGTACAAGTTAGTGGATTCGCCTCATTTCTAAAGTAGTTTCTTTAGAAAAGAAACATCTTCAGTACCGAACACTGTACTGTGTGAAATAAGTTAATTCGGTTCTAGGAATCAGTTGCTTTCCTACAAAGAAGGTTGAGTGCAGCAAGTTCAAACTTTCCTTGTTAATGTAATCTAAAAAGATGGCCAAGTTAGTAGATTCGCCTCATTTGTAAAGTAGTTTGTTGAGAAAACAAACATCTTCATTGCCGAACATTGTACTGTGTGAAATAAGCTCATTCGGTTCTAGGAATCAGTTGCTTTCCTACAAAGAAGGTTGAGTGCAGCAAGTTCAAACTTTCCTTGTTAATGTAATCTGAAAAGATGCACAACTTAGTAGATTGGCCTCATTTCTAAAGTAGTTTGTTTAGAAAACAAACATCTTCATTGCGAACACTGTACTGTGTGAAATAAGCTAATTCGGTTCTAGGAATCAGTTGCTTTCCTACAAGAAGGTTGAGTGCAGCAAGTTCAAACTTTCCTTGTTAATGTAATCTAAAAAGATGGCCAAGTTAGTAGATTCGCCTCATTTCTAAAGTAGTTTGTTTAGAAAACAAACATCTTCATTACCGAACACTTGTACTGTGTGAAAATAAGCTAATTCGGTTCTAGGAATCAGTTGCTTTCCTACAAAGAAGGTTGAGTGCAGCAAGTTCAAACTTTCCTTGTTAATGTAATCTAAAAAGATGGCCAAGTTAGTAGATTCGCCTCATTTGTAAAGTAGTTTGTTGAGAAAACAAACATCTTCATTGCCAAACACTGTACTGTGTGAAATAGGCTCATTCGGTTCTCGGAATCAGTTGCTTTCCTACAAACAAGGTTGAGTGCAGCAAGTTCAAACTTTCCTTGTTAATGTAATCTAAAAAGATGGCCAACTAGTAGATTGGCCTCATTTCTAAAGTAGTTTGTTTAGAAAACAAACATCTTCATTACCGAACACTGTACTGTGTGAAATAAGCTAATTCGGTTCTAGGAATCAGTTTAATTTCCTACAAAGAAGGTTGAGTGCAGCAAGTTCAAACTTTCCTTGTTAATGTAATCTAAAAAGATGGCCAAGTTAGTAGATTCGCCTCATTTCTAAAGTAGTTTCTTTAGAAAACAAACATCTTCATTGCCAAACATTGTACTGTGTGAAATAAGCTAATTCAGTTCTAGGAATCAGTTTAATTTCTACAAAGAAGGTTGAGTGCAGCAAGTTCAAACTTTCCTTGTTAATGTAATCTGAAAAAGATGTCCAAGTTAGTAGATTTGCCTCATTTGTAAAGTAGTTTGTTGAGAAAACAAACATCTTCATTGCCGAACATTGTACTGTGTGAAATAAGCTAATTTAGTTCTAGAAATCAGTTGCTTTCCTACAAAGAAGGTTGAGTGCAGCAAGTTCAAACTTTCCTTGTTAATGTAATCTAAAAGATGCACAACTTAGTAGATTGGCCTCATTTCTAAAGTAGTTTCTTTAGAAAACAAACATCTTCATCTCCGAACACTGTACTGTGTGAAATGAGTTAATTCGGTTCTAGGAATCAGTTTAATTTCTACAAAGAAGGTTGAGTGCAGCAAGTTCAAACTTTCCTTGTTAATGTAATCTAAAAAGATGTACAAGTTAGTGGATTCGCCTCATTTCTAAAGTAGTTTCTTTAGAAAACAAACATCTTCAGTACTGAACACTGTACTGTGTGAAATAAGTTAATTCGGTTCTAGGAATCAGTTGCTTTCCTACAAAGAAGGTTGAGTGCAGCAAGTTCAAACTTTCCTTGTTAATGTAATCTAAAAAGATGGCCAAGTTAGTAGATTCGCCTCATTTGTAAAGTAGTTTGTTGAGAAAACAAACATCTTCATTGCCGAACATTGTACTGTGTGAAATAAGCTCATTCGGTTCTAGGAATCAGTTGCTTTCCTACAAAGAAGGTTGAGTGCAGCAAGTTCAAACTTTCCTTGTTAATGTAATCTAAAAAGATGTACAAGTTAGTAGATTGGCCTCATTTCTAAAGTAGTTTCTTTAGAAAACAAACATCTTCAGTACCGAACACTGTACTGTGTGAAATAAGTTAATTCGGTTCTAGGAATCAGTTTAATTTCTACAAAGAAGGTTGAGTGCAGCAAGTTCAAACTTTCCTTGTTAATGTAATCTAAAAAGATGGCCAAGTTAGTAGATTCGCCTCATTTGTAAAGTAGTTTCTTTAGAAAACAAACATCTTCATGCCAAACTTTGTACTTTGTGAAATAAGCTAATTCAGTTCTAGGAATCAGTTTACTTTCTACAAAGATGGTTGAGTGCAGCAAGTTCAAACTTTCCTTGTTAATGTAATCTGAAAAGATGTCCAAGTTAGTAGATTTGCCTCATTTGTAAAGTAGTTTGTTGAGAAAACAAACATCTTCATTGCCGAACATTGTACTGTGTGAAATAAGCTAATTTAGTTCTAGAATTCAGTTGCTTTCCTACAAAGAAGGTTGAGTGCAGCAAGTTCAAACTTTCCTTGTTAATGTAATCTAAAAAGATGCACACTTAGTAGATTGGCCTCATTTCTAAAGTAGTTTCTTTAGAAAACAAACATCTTCAGTACCGAACACTGTACTGTGTGAAATGAGTTAATTCGCTTCTAGGAATCAGTTTAATTTCTACAAAGATGGTTGAGTGCAGCAAGTTCAAACTTTCCTTGTTTGTGTAATCTAACAAGATGTACAAGTTAGTGGATTCGCCTCATTTCTAAATTAGTTTCTTTAGAAAACAAACATCTTCAGTACCGAACACTGTACTGTGTGAAATAAGTTAATTCGGTTCTAGGAATCAGTTTAATTTCTACAAGAAGGTTGAGTGCAGCAAGTTCAAACTTTCCTTGTTAATGTAATCTAAAAAGATGGCCAAGTTAGTAGATTCGCCTCATTTGTAAAGTAGTTTGTTGAGAAAACAAACATCTTCATTGCCGAACATTGTACTGTGTGAAATAAGCTCATTCGGTTCTAGGAATCAGTTGCTTTCTACAAAGAAGGTTGAGTGCAGCAAGTTCAAACTTTCCTTGTTAATGTAATCTAAAAAGATGGCCAAGTTAGTAGATTCGCCTCATTTGTAAAGTAGTTTGTTGAGAAAACAAACATCTTCATTGCCGAACATTGTACTGTGTGAAATAAGCTCATTCGGTTCTAGGAATCAGTTGCTTTCCTACAAAGAAGGTTGAGTGCAGCAAGTTCAAACTTTCCTTGTTAATGTAATCTAAAAAGATGGCCAAGTTAGTAGATTCGCCTCATTTGTAAAGTAGTTTGTTTAGAAAACAAACATCTTCATTGCCGAACATTGTACTGTGTGAAATAAGCTAATTCGGTTCTAGGAATCAGTTGCTTTCCTACAAAGAAGGTTGAGTGCAGCAAGTTCAAACTTTCCTTGTTAATGTAATCTAAAAAGATGCACAAGTTAGTAGATTGGCCTCATTTCTAAAGTAGTTTCTTTAGAAAACAAACATCTTCAGTACCGAACACTGTACTGTGTGAAATAAGTTAATTCGGTTCTAGGAATCAGTTTAATTTCTACAAAGAAGGTTGAGTGCAGCAAGTTCAAACTTTCCTTGTTAATGTAATCTAAAAAGATGTCCAAGTTAGTAGATTCGCCTCATTTGTAAAGTAGTTTCTTTAGAAAACAAACATCTTCATTGCCAAACATTGTACTTTGTGAAATAAGCTAATTCAGTTCTAGGAATCAGTTTACTTTCTACAAAGAAGGTTGAGTGCAGCAAGTTCAAACTTTCCTTGTTAATGTAATCTGAAAAGATGTCCAAGTTAGTAGATTTGCCTCATTTGTAAAGTAGTTTGTTGAGAAAACAAACATCTTCATTGCCGAACATTGTACTGTGTGAAATAAGCTAATTTAGTTCTAGAAATTCAGTTGCTTTCCTACAAAGAAGGTTGAGTGCAGCAAGTTCAAACTTTCCTTGTTAATGTAATCTAAAAAGATGCACAACTTAGTAGATTGGCCTCATTTCTAAAGTAGTTTCTTTAGAAAACAAACATCTTCAGTACCGAACACTGTACTGTGTGAAATGAGTTAATTCGGTTCTAGGAATCAGTTTAATTTCTACAAAGATGGTTGAGTGCAGCAAGTTCAAACTTTCCTTGTTAATGTAATCTAAAAAGATGTACAAGTTAGTGGATTCGCATCATTTCTAAATTAGTTTCTTTAGAAAACAAACATCTTCAGTACCGAACACTGTACTGTGTGAAATAAGTTAATTCGGTTCTAGGAATCAGTTGCTTTCCTACAAAGAAGGTTGAGTGCAGCAAGTTCAAACTTTCCTTGTTAATGTAATCTAAAAAGATGGCCAAGTTAGTAGATTCGACTCATTTGTAAAGTAGTTTGTTGAGAAAACAAACATCTTCATTGCCGAACATTGTACTGTGTGAAATAAGCTCATTCGGTTCTAGGAATCAGTTGCTTTCCTACAAAGAAGGTTGAGTGCAGCAAGTTCAAACTTTCCTTGTTAATGTAATCTAAAAGATGCACAACTTAGTAGATTGGCCTCATTTCTAAAGTAGTTTGTTTAGAAAACAAACATCTTCATTACCGAACACTGTACTGTGTGAAATAAGCTAATTCGATTCTAGGAATCAGTTGCTTTCCTACAAAGAAGGTTGAGTGCAGCAAGTTCAAACTTTCCTTGTTAATGTAATCTAAAAGATGTACAAGTTAGTAGATTCGCCTCATTTCTAAAGTAGTTTCTTTAGAAAAACAAACATCTTCAGTACCGAACACTGTACTGTGTGAAATAAGTTAATTCGGTTCTAGGAATCAGTTGCTTTTCCTACAAAGAGGGTTGAGTGCAGCAAGTTCAAACTTTCCTTGTTAATGTAATCTAAAAAGATGGCCAAGTTAGTAGATTCGCCTCATTTGTAAAGTAGTTTGTTGAGAAAACAAACATCTTCATTGCCAAACATTGTACTGTGTGAAATAAGCTCATTCGGTTCTAGGAATCAGTTGCTTTCCTACAAAGAAGGTTTGAGTGCAGCAAGTTCAAACTTTCCTTGTTAATGTAATCTAAAAAGATGGCCAAGTTAGTAGATTGGCCTCATTTCTAAAGTAGTTTCTTTAGAAAACAAACATCTTCATTACCGAACACTGTACTGTGTGAAATAAGCTAATTCGGTTCTAGGAATCAGTTGCTTTTCTACAAAGAAGGTTGAGTGCAGCAAGTTCAAACTTTCCTTGTTAATGTAATCTAAAAAGATGGCCAAGTTAGTAGATTCGCCTCATTTGTAAAGTAGTTTCTTTAGAAAACAAACATCTTCATTGCCAAACACTGTACTGTGTGAAATAAGCTAATTCAGTTCTAGGAATCAGTTTACTTTCTACAAAGATGGTTGAGTGCAGCAAGTTCAAACTTTCCTTGTTAATGTAATCTGAAAAGATGTCCAAGTTAGTAGATTTGCCTCATTTGTAAAGTAGTTTGTTGAGAAAACAAACATCTTCATTGCCGAACATTGTACTGTGTGAAATAAGTAATTTAGTTCTAGAAATCAGTTGCTTTCCTACAAAGAAGGTTGAGTGCAGCAAGTTCAAACTTTCCTTGTTAATGTAATCTAAAAAGATGCACAACTTAGTAGATTGGCCTCATTTCTAAAGTAGTTTCTTTAGAAAAAAACATCTTCAGTACCGAACACTGTACTGTGTGAAATGAGTTAATTCTCTTCTAGGAATCAGTTTAATTTCTACAAAGATGGTTGAGTGCAGCAAGTTCAAACTTTCCTTGTTAATGTAATCTAAAAAGATGTACAAGTTAGTGGATTCGCCTCATTTCTAAATTAGTTTCTTTAGAAAACAAACATCTTCAGTACCGAACACTGTACTGTGTGAAATAAGTTAATTCGGTTCTAGGAATCAGTTTAATTTCTACAAAGAAGGTTGAGTGCAGCAAGTTCAAACTTTCCTTGTTAATGTAATCTAAAAAGATGGCCAAGTTAGTAGATTCGCCTCATTTGTAAAGTAGTTTGTTGAGAAAACAAACATCTTCATTGCCAAACATTGTACTGTGTGAAATAAGCTCATTCGGTTCTAGGAATCAGTTGCTTTCCTACAAAGAAGGTTGAGTGCAGCAAGTTCAAACTTTCCTTGTTAATGTAATCTAAAAGATGGCCAAGTTAGTAGATTCGCCTCATTTGTAAAGTAGTTTGTTGAGAAAAAACAAACATCTTCATTGCCGAACATTGTACTGTGTGAAATAAGCTCATTCGGTTCTAGGAATCAGTTGCTTTCCTACAAAGAAGGTTGAGTGCAGCAAGTTCAAACTTTCCTTGTTAATGTAATCTAAAAAGATGCACAAGTTAGTAGATTGGCCTCATTTCTAAAGTAGTTTGTTTAGAAAACAAACATCTTCATTACCGAACACTGTACTGTGTGAAATAAGCTAATTCGGTTCTAGGAATCAGTTGCTTTCCTACAAAGAAGGTTGAGTGCAGCAAGTTCAAACTTTCCTTGTTAATGTAATCTAAAAAGATGGCCCAAGTTAGTAGATTGGCCTCATTTCTAAAGTAGTTTCTTTAGAAAACAAACATCTTCAGTACCGAACACTGTACTGTGTGAAATAAGTTAATTCGGTTCTAGGAATCAGTTTAATTTCTACAAAGAAGGTTGAGTGCAGCAAGTTCAAACTTTCCTTGGTAATGTAATCTAAAAAGATGGCCCAGTTAGTAGATTCGCCTCATTTGTAAAGTAGTTTCTTCAGAAAACAAACCTAAATTGCCAAACTTTGTACTTTGTGAAATGAGCTAATTCAGTTCTAGGAATCAGTTTACTTTCTACAAAGATGGTTGAGTTTAGCAAGTTCAAACTTTCCTTGTTAATGTAATCTGAAAAGATGTCCAAGTTAGTAGATTTGCCTCATTGGTAAAGTAGTCTGTTGAGAAAACAAACATCTTCATTGCCGAACATTGTACTGTGTGAACAAAGCTAATTTAGTTCTAGAAATCAGTTGCTTTCCTACAAAGAAGGTTGAATGTAGCAAGTTCAAACTTTCCTTGTTAATGTAACCTAAAAAGATGCACGACTTAGTAGATTGGCCTCATTTCTAAAGTAGTTTCTTTAGAAAAGAAACATCTTCAGTACCGAACACTGTACTGTGTGAAATGAGTTAATTCTCTTCTAGGAGTCAGTTTAATTTCTACGAAGATGGTTGAGTGCAGGAAGTTCAAACTTTTCGAGTTTGTGTAATCTAACAAGATGTACAAGTTAGTGGATTGGCATCATTTCTAAATTAGTTTCTTTAGAAAACAAACATCTTCAGTACCGAACACTGTACTGTGTGAAATAAGTTAATTCGGTTCTAGGAATCAGGTGCTTTCCTACAAAGAAGGTTGAGTGCAGCAAGTTCAAACTTTCCTTGTTAATGTAATCTAAAAAGATGGCCAAGTTAGTAGATTCGACTCATTTGTAAAGTAGTTTGTTGAGAAAACAAACATCTTCATTGCCGAACATTGTACTGTGTGAAATAAGCTCATTCGGTTCTAGGAATCAGTTGCTTTCCTACAAAGAAGGTTGAGTGCAGCAAGTTCAAACTTTCATTGTTAATGTAATCTGAAAAGATGCACAAAGTAGTAGATTGGCCTCATTTCTAAAGTAGTTTCTTTAGAAAAGAAACATCTTCAGTACCGAACACTGTACTGTGTGAAATAAGTTAATTCGCTTCTAGAAAACAGTTTAATTTCTACGAATAAGGTTGAGTGCAGCAAGTTCAAACTTTCTTTGTTAATGTAATCTAAAAAGATGGCCAAGTTAGTAGATTCGACTCATTTGTATATTAGTTTGTTGAGAAAACAAACATCTTCATTGTCGAACATTTTACTGTGGGAAATAAGCTCATTCGGTTCTAGGAAATACTTGCTTTCCTACAAAGAAGGTTGAGTGCACCAAGTTCAAACTTTCCTTGTTAATGTAATCCTAAAAGATGCACAACTTAGTAGATTGGCCTCATTTCTAAAGTAGTTTGTTTAGAAAACAAACATCTTCATTGCCGAACACTGTACTATGTGAAATGAGCTAGATCCATTCTAGGAATCACTTGCTTTCCTACGGAGAAGGTTGAGTGCAGTAAGTTCAAACTTTCCTTGTTAATGTAATCTAAAAAGATGTTACAAGTTAGTGGATTCGCCTCATTTCTAAAGTAGTTTCTTTAGAAAAACAAACATCTTCAGTACCAACACTGTACTGTGTGAAATAAGTTAATTCGGTTCTAGGAATCAGTTTAATTTCTACAAAGAAGGTTGAGTGCAGCAAGTTCAAACTTTCCTTGTTAATGTAATCTAAAAAGATGGCCAAGTTAGAAGATTCGCCTCATTTGTAAAGTAGTTTGTTGAGAAAACAAACATCTTCATTGCCGAACATTGTACTGTGTGAAATAAGCTCATTCGGTTCTAGGAATCAGTTGCTTTCCTACAAAGAAGGTTGAGTGCAGCAAGTTCAAACTTTCCTTGTTAATGTAATCTGAAAAGATGCACAACTTAGTAGATTGGCCTCATTTCTAAAGTAGTTTGTTTAGAAAACAAACATCTTCATTACCGAACACTGTACTGTGTGAAATAAGCTAATTCGGTTCTAGGAATCAGTTGCTTTCCTACAAAGAAGGTTGAGTGTAGCAGGTTCAAACATTAATTGTTAATGTAATCTAAAAAGATGTCCAAGTTAGTAGATTGGCCTCATTTCTAATGTAGTTTCTTTAGAAAACAAACATCTTCAGTACCGAACACTGTACTGTGTGAAATAAGCTAATTCGGTTCTAGGAATCAGTTGCTTTCCTACAAAGAAGGTTGAGTGCAGCAAGTTCAAACTTTCCTTGTTAATGTAATCTAAAAAGATGGCCAAGTTAGTAGATTCGCCTCATTTTTGTAAAGTAGTTTGTTGAGAAAACAAACATCTTCATTGCCGAACATTGTACTGTGTGAAATAAGCTCATTCGGTTCTAGGAATCAGTTGCTTTCCTACAAAGAAGGTTGAGTGCAGCAAGTTCAAACTTTCCTTGTTAATGTAATCTAAAAAGATGGCCAAGTTAGTAGATTCGCCTCATTTGTAAAGTAGTTTGTTGAGAAAACAAACATCTTCATTGCCGAACATTGTACTGTGTGAAATAAGCTCATTCGGTTCTAGGAATCATTGCTTTCCTACAAAGAAGGTTGAGTGCAGCAAGTTCAAACTTTCCTTGTTAATGTAATCTAAAAGATGGCTAAGTTAGTAGATTTGCCTCATTTGTAAAGTAGTTTGTTGAGAAAACAAACATCTTCATTGCCAACATTGTACTGTGTGAAATAAGCTCATTCGGTTCTAGGAATCAGTTGCTTTCCTACAAAGAAGGTTGAGTGCAGCAAGTTCAAACTTTCCTTGTTAATGTAATCTGAAAAGATGCACAACGTAGTAGATTGGCCTCATTTCTAAAGTAGTTTGTTTAGAAAACAAACATCTTCATTACCGAACACTGTACTGTGTGAAATAAGCTAATTCGGTTCTAGGAATCAGTTTAATTTCTACAAAGAAGGTTGAGTGCAGCAAGTTCAAACTTTCCTTGTTAATGTAATCTAAAAAGATGGCCAAGTTAGAAGATTCGCCTCATTTGTAAAGTAGTTTGTTGAGAAAACAAACATCTTCATTGCCGAACATTGTACTGTGTGAAATAAGCTCATTCGGTTCTAGGAATCAGTTGCTTTCCTACAAAGAAGGTTGAGTGCAGCAAGTTCAAACTTTCCTTGTTAATGTAATCTGAAAAGATGCACAACTTAGTAGATTGGCCTCATTTCTAAAGTAGTTTGTTTAGAAAACAAACATCTTCATTACCAACACTGTACTGTGAAATGAGCTAATTCGATTCTAGGAATCAGTTGCTTTCCTACAAAGAAGGTTGAGTGCAGCAAGTTCAAACTTTCCTTGTTAATGTAATCTAAAAAGATGTACAAGTTAGTGGATTTGCCTCATTTCTAAAGTAGTTTCTTTAGAAAACAAACATCTTCATTACCGAACGAACACTGTACTGTGTGAAATAAGTTAATTCGGTTCTAGGAATCAGTTTAATTTCTACAAGAAGGTTGAGTGCAGCAAGTTCAAACTTTCCTTGTTAATGTAATCTAAAAAGATGGCCAAGTTAGAACATTCCCCTCATTTGTAAAGTACTTTGTTGAGAAAACAAACATCTTCATTGCCGAACATTGTACTGTGTGAAATAAGCTCATTCGGTTCTGGAATCAGTTGCTTTCCTACAAAGAAGGTTGAGTGCAGCAAGTTCAAACTTTCTTTGTTAATGTAATCTAAAAAGATGGCCAAGTTAGTAGATTCGCCTCATTTGTAAAGTAGTTTGTTGAGAAAACAAACATCTTCCTTGGCGAACATTGTACTGTGTGAAATAAGCTCATTCGGTTCTAGGAATCAGTTGCTTTCCTACAAAGAAGGTTGAGTGCAGCAAGTTCAAACTTTCCTTGTTAATGTAATCTGAAAAGATGCACAACGTTAGTAGATTGGCCTCATTTCTAAAGTAGTTTCTTTAGAAAAAACAACATCTTCATTACCAACACTGTACTATGTGAAATAAGCTTAATTCGCTTCTAGGAATCAGTTTAATTTCCTACAAGAAGGTTGAGTGCAGCAAGTTCAAACTTTCCTTGTTAATGTAATCTAAAAAGATGCACAACGTTAGTAGATTGGCCTCATTTCTAAAGTAGTTTTTTAGAAAACAAACATCTTCATTACCGAACACTGTACTGTGTGAAATAAGTTAATTCGCTTCTAGGAATCAGTTTAATTTCTACAAAGAAGGTTGAGTGCAGCAAGTTCAAACTTTCCTTGTTAATGTAATCTAAAAAGATGGCCAAGTTAGTAGATTCGCCTCATTTGTAAAGTAGTTTGTTGAGAAAACAAACATCTTCATTGCCGAACATTGTACTGTGTGAAATAAGCTCATTCGGTTCTAGGAATCAGTTGCTTTCCTACAAAGAAGGTTGAGTGCAGCAAGTTCAAACTTTCCTTGTTTGTTAATGTAATCTGAAAAGATGCACAACTTAGTAGATTGGCCTCATTTCTAAAGTAGTTTGTTTAGAAAACAAACATCTTCATTACCCAACACTGTACTGTGTGAAATGAGCTAATTCGATTCTAGGAATCAGTTGCTTTCCTACAAAGAAGGTTGAGTGCAGCAAGTTCAAACTTTCCTTGTTAATGTAATCTGAAAAGATGCACAACTTAGTAGATTGGCCTCATTTCTAAAGTAGTTTGTTTAGAAAACAAACATCTTCATTGCCAAACACTGTACTGTGTGAAATAAGCTAATTCGGTTCTAGGAATCAGTTGCTTTCCTACAAAGAGGTTGAGTGCAGCAAGTTCAAACTTTCCTTGTTAATGTAATCTAAAAAGATGCACAACGTAGTAGATTGGCCTCATTTCTAAAGTAGTTTGTTGAGAAAACAAACATCTTCAGTACCGAACACTGTACTGTGTGAAATAAGTTAATTCACTTTCTAGGAATCAGTTTAATTTCTACAAAGAAGGTTGAGTGCAGCAAGTTCAAACTTTCCTTGTTAATGTAATCTGAAAAGATGCACAACTTAGTAGATTGGCCTCATTTCTAAAGTAGTTTGTTTAGAAAACAAACATCTTCATTACCGAACACTGTACTGTGTGAAATAAGCTAGTTCGGTTCTAGGAATCAGTTGCTTTCCTACAAAGAAGGTTGAGTGCAGCAAGTTCAAACTTTCCTTGTTAATGTAATCTAAAAAGATGTACAAGTTAGTAGATTCGCCTCATTTCTAAAGTAGTTTCTTTAGAAAACAAACATCTTCATTACCGAACACTGTACTGTGTGAAATAAGTTAATTCGGTTCTAGGAATCAGTTTAATTTCTACAAAGAAGGTTGAGTGCAGCAAGTTCAAACTTTCCTTGTTAATGTAATCTAAAAAGATGGCCAAGTTAGTAGATTCGCCTCATTTGTAAAGTAGTTTGTTGAGAAAACAAACATCTTCATTGCCGAACATTGTACTGTGTGAAATAAGCTCATTCGGTTCTAGGAATCAGTTGCTTTCCTACAAAGAAGTTTGAGTGCAGCAAGTTCAAACTTTCCTTGTTAATGTAATCTGAAAAGATGCACAACTTAGTAAATTGGCCTCATTTCTAAAGTAGTTTGTTTAGAAAACAAACATCTTCATTACCGAACACTGTACTATGTGAAATAAGCTCAGTTCGATTCTAGGAATCAGTTGCTTTCCTACAAAAGAAGGTTGAGTGCAGCAAGTTCAAACTTTCCTACTTTGTGTAATCTAAAAAGATGTACAAGTTAGTGGATTCGCCTCATTTCTAAAGTAGTTTCTTTAGAAAAAACAAACATCTTCAGTACCGAACACTGTACTGTGTGAAATAAGTTAATTCGGTTCTAGGAATCAGTTTAATTTCTACAAAGAAGGTTGAGTGCAGCAAGTTCAAACATTCCTTGTTAATGTAATCTCAAAAGATGGCCAAGTTAGAAGATTCGCCTCATTTGTAAAGTACTTTGTTGAGAAAACAAACATCTTCATTGCCGAACATTGTACTGTGTGAAATAAGCTCATTCGGTTCTAGGAATCAGTTGCTTTCCTACAAAGAAGGTTGAGTGCAGCAAGTTCAAACTTTCCTTGTTAATGTAATCTGAAAAGATGGCCAACTTAGTAGATTGGCCTCATTTCTAAAGTAGTTTGTTTAGAAAACAAACATCTTCATTACCGAACACTGTACTGTGTGAAATAAGCTAGTTCGATTCTAGGAATCAGTTGCTTTCCTACAAAAGAAGGTTGAGTGCAGCAAGTTCAAACTTTCCTTGTTAATGTAATCTGAAAAGATGCACAACGTAGTAGATTGGCCTCATTTCTAAAGTAGTTTCTTTAGAAAACAAACATCTTCAGTACCGAACACTGTACTGTGTGAAATAAGTTAATTCGCTTCTAGGAATCAGTTTAATTTCTACAAAAAGAAGGTTGAGTGCAGCAAGTTCAAACTTTCCTTGTTAATGTAATCTAAAAAGATGGCCAAGTTAGAATTTCGCCTCATTTGTAAAGTAGTTTGTTGAGAAAACAAACATCTTCATTGCCGAACATTCTACTGTGTGAAATAAGCTCATTCGGTTCTAGGAATCAGCTGCTTTCCTACAAAGAAGGTTGAGTGCAGCAAGTTCAAACTTTCCTTGTTAATGTAATCTAAAAAGATGCACAACTTAGTAGATTGGCCTCATTTCTAAAGTAGTTTGTTTAGAAAACAAACATCTTCATTACCGACACTGTACTGTGTGAAATAAGCTAGTTCGATTCTAGGAATCAGTTGCTTTCCTACAAAGAAGGTTGAGTGCAGCAAGTTCAAACTTTCCTTGTTAATGTAATCTAAAAAGATGGCCAAGTTAGTAGATTCACCTCATTTCTAAAGTAGTTTCTTTAGAAAACAAACATCTTCAGTACCGAACACTGTACTGTGTGAAATAAGTTAATTCGGTTCTAGGAATCAGTTTAATTCCTACAAAAAAGGTTGAGTGCAGCAAGTTCAAACTTTCCTTGTTAATGTAATCTAAAAGATGATGCAAGTTAGTAGATTCGCCTCATTTCTAAAGTAGTTTGTTGAGAAAACAAACATCTTCATTGCTGAACATTGTACTGTGTGAAATAAGCTCATTCGGTTCTAGGAATCAGTTGCTTTCCTACAAAGAAGGTTGAGTGCAGCAAGTTCAAACTTTCCTTGTTAATGTAATCTAAAAAGATGGCCAAGTTAGTAGATTCGACTCATTTGTAAAGTAGTTTGTTGAGAAAACAAACATCTTCATTGCCGAACATTGTACTGTGTGAAATAAGCTCATTAGGTTCTAGGAATCAGTTGCTTTCCTACAAAGAAGGTTGAGTGCAGCAAGTTCAAACTTTCCTTGTTAATGTAATCTGAAAAGATGCACAACGTAGTAGATTGGCCTCATTTCTAAAGTAGTTTCTTTAGAAAAAAAACATCTTCAGTACCGAACACTGTACTGTGTGAAATAAGTTAATTCGCTTCTAGGAATCAGTTTAATTTCTACAAAGAACGTTGAGTGCAGCAAGTTCAAACTTTCCTTGTTAATGTAATCTCAAAAAGATGGCCAAGTTAGAAGATTCGCCTCATTTGTAAAGTACTTTGTTGAGAAAACAAACATCTTCATTGCGAACATTGTACTGTGTGAAATAAGCTCATTCGGTTCTAGGAATCAGTTGCTTTCCTACAAAGAAGGTTGAGTGCAGCAAGTTCAAACTTTCCTTGTTAATGTAATCTGAAAAGATGCACAACGTAGTAGATTGGCCTCATTTCTAAAGTAGTTTGTTTAGAAAACAAACATCTTCATTACCGAACACTGTACTGTGTGAAATAAGTTAATTCGGTTCTAGGAATCAGTTTAATTTCTACAAAGAAGGTTGAGTGCAGCAAGTTCAAACTTTCCTTGTTAATGTAATCTGAAAAGATGCACAAGTAGTAGATTGGCCTCATTTCTAAAGTAGTTTGTTGAGAAAACAAACATCTTCATTACCGAACACTGTACTGTGTGAAATAAGCTAATTCGGTTCTAGGAATCAGTTGCTTTCCTACAAAGAAGGTTGAGTGCAGCAAGTTCAAACTTTCCTTGTTAATGTAATCTAAAAAGATGGCCAAGTTAGTAGATTCGCCTCATTTGTAAAGTAGTTTGTTGAGAAAACAAACATCTTCATTGCCGAACATTGTACTGTGTGAAATAAGCTCATTCGGTTCTAGGAATCAGTTGCTTTCCTACAAAGAAGGTTGAGTGCAGCAAGTTCAAACTTTCCTTGTTAATGTAATCTAAAAAGATGGCCAAGTTAGTAGATTCGCCTCATTTGTAAAGTAGTTTGTTGAGAAAACAAACATCTTCATTGCCGAACATTGTACTGTGTGAAATAAGCTCATTCGGTTCTAGGAATCAGTTGCTTTCCTACAAAGAAGGTTGAGTGCAGCAAGTTCAAACTTTCCTTGTTAATGTAATCTGAAAAGATGCACAACGTTAGTAGATTGGCCTCATTTCTAAAGTAGTTTCTTTAGAAAACAAACATCTTCAGTACCGAACACTGTACTGTGTGAAATAAGTTAATTCGGTTCTAGGAATCAGTTTAATTTCTACAAAGAAGGTTGAGTGCAGCAAGTTCAAACTTTCCTTGTTAATGTAATCTAAAAGATGGCCAAGTTAGAAGATTCGCCTCATTTGTAAAGTAGTTTGTTGAGAAAAACAAACATCTTCATTGCCGAACATTGTACTGTGTGAAATAAGCTCATTCGGTTCTAGGAATCAGTTGCTTTCCTACAAAGAAGGTTGAGTGCAGCAAGTTCAAACTTTCCTTGTTAATGTAATCTAAAAAGATGGCACAAGTTAGTAGATTCGCCTCATTTGTAAAGTAGTTTGTTGAGAAAACAAACATCTTCATTGCCGAACATTGTACTGTGTGAAATAAGCTCATTCGGTTCTAGGAATCAGTTGCTTTCCTACAAAGAAGGTTGAGTGCAGCAAGTTCAAACTTTCCTTGTTAATGTAATCTGAAAAGATGCACAAGTTAGTAGATTGGCCTCATTTCTAAAGTAGTTTCTTTAGAAAAAAACATCTTCAGTACCCGAACACTGTACTGTGTGAAATAAGTTAATTCGGTTCTAGGAATCAGTTTAATTTCTACAAAGAAGAAGGTTGAGTGCAGCAAGTTCAAACTTTCCTTGTTAATGTAATCTCAAAAGATGGCCAAGTTAGAAGATTCGCCTCATTTGTAAAGTAGTTTGTTGAGAAAAAAACATCTTCATTGCGAACATTGTACTGTGTGAAATAAGCTCATTCGGTTCTAGGAATCAGTTGCTTTCCTACAAAGAAGGTTGAGTGCAGCAAGTTCAAACTTTCCTTGTTAATGTAATCTAAAAAGATGGCCAAGTTAGTAGATTGGCCTCATTTGTAAAGTAGTTTGTTTAGAAAACAAACATCTTCATTGCCGAACATTGTACTGTGTGAAATAAGCTCATTCGGTTTAGGAATCAGTTGCTTTTCTACAAAGAAGGTTGAGTGCAGCAAGTTCAAACTTTCCTTGTTAATGTAATCTAAAAGATGGCCAAGTTAGTAGATTCGCCTCATTTGTAAAGTAGTTTGTTGAGAAAACAAACATCTTCATTGCCGAACATTGTACTGTGTGAAATAAGCTCATTCGGTTCTAGGAATCAGTTGCTTTCCTACAAAGAAGGTTGAGTGCAGCAAGTTCAAACTTTCCTTGTTAATGTAATCTGAAAAAGATGCACAAGTTAGTAGATTGGCCTCATTTCTAAAGTAGTTTGTTTAGAAAACAAACATCTTCATTACCGAACACTGTACTGTGTGAAATAAGCTAATTCAATTCTAGGAATCAGTTGCTTTCCTACAAAGAAGGTTGAGTGCAGCAAGTTCAAACTTTCCTTGTTAATGTAATCTGAAAAGATGCACAAGTTAGTAGATTGGCCTCATTTCTAAAGTAGTTTCTTTAGAAAACAAACATCTTCAGTACCGAACACTGTACTGTGTGAAATAAGTTAATTCGTTTCTAGGAATCAGTTTAATTTCTACAAAGAAGGTTGAGTGCAGCAAGTTCAAACTTTCCTTGTTAATGTAATCTAAAAAGATGGCCAAGTTAGTAGATTCGCCTCATTTGTAAAGTAGTTTGTTGAGAAAACAAACATCTTCATTGCCGAACATTGTACTGTGTGAAATAAGCTCATTCGGTTCTGGGAATCAGTTGCTTTTCTACAAAGAAGGTTGAGTGCAGCAAGTTCAAACTTTCCTTGTTAACGTAATCTAAAAAGATGTCCAAGTTAGTAGATTCGCCTCATTTGTAAAGTAGTTTGTTGAGAAAACAAACATCTTCATTGCCGAACATTGTACTGTGTGAAATAAGCTCATTCAGTTCTAGGAATCAGTTGCTTTCCTACAAAGAAGGTTGAGTGCAGCAAGTTCAAACTTTCCTTGTTAATGTAATGTAAAAAGATGGCCAAGTTAGAAGATTCGCCTCATTTGTAAAGTACTTTCTTGAGAAAACAAACATCTTCATTACCGAACATTGTACTGTGTGAAATAAGCTCATTCGGTTCTAGGAATCAGTTGCTTTCCTACAAAGAAGGTTGAGTGCAGCAAGTTCAAACTTTCCTTGTTAATGTAATCTGAAAAGATGGCCAAGTTAGTAGATTCGCCTCATTTGTAAAGTAGTTTGTTGAGAAAACAAACATCTTCATTGCCGAACATTGTACTGTGTGAAATAAGCTCATTCGGTTCTAGGAATCAGTTGCTTTCCTACAAAGAAGGTTGAGTGCAGCAAGTTCAAACTTTCCTTGTTAATGTAATCTAAAAAGATGGCCAAGTTAGTAGATTCACCTCATTTGTAAAGTAGTTTGTTGAGAAAACAAACATCTTCATTGCCGAACATTGTACTGTGTGAAATAAGCTCATTCGGTTCTAGGAATCAGTTTAATTTCTACAAAGAAGGTTGAGTGCAGCAAGTTCAAACTTTCCTTGTTAATGTAATCTGAAAAGATGGCCAACGTTAGTAGATTGACCTCATTTCTAAAGTAGTTTCTTTAGAAAACAAACATCTTCATTGCCGAACACTGTACTGTGTGAAATAAGCTAATTCGGTTCTAGGAATCAGTTTAATTTCTAGGAAGAAGGTTGAGTGCAGCAAGTTCAAACTTTCCTTGTTAATGTAATCTAAAAAGATGGCCAAGTTAGAAGATTCACCTCATTTGTAAAGTAGTTTGTTGAAAACAAACATCTTCATTGCCGAACATTGTACTGTGTGAAATAAGCTCATTCGGTTCTAGGAATCAGTTGCTTTCCTACAAAGAAGGTTGAGTGCAGCAAGTTCAAACTTTCCTTGTTAATGTAATCTGAAAAGATGCACAACATAGTAGATTGGCCTCATTTCTAAAGTAGTTTCTTTAGAAAACAAACATCTTCAGTTACCGAACACTGTACTGTGTGAAATAAGTTAATTCGCTTCTAGGAATCAGTTTAATTTCTACAAAGAAGGTTGAGTGCAGCAAGTTCAAACTTTCCTTGTTAATGTAATCTAAAAAGATGGCCAAGTTAGAAGATTCACCTCATTTGTAAAGTAGTTTGTTGAGAAAACAAACATCTTCATTGCCGAACATTGTACTGTGTGAAATAAGCTCATTCGGTTCTAGGAATCAGTTGCTTTCCTACAAAGAAGGTTGAGTGCAGCAAGTTCAAACTTTCCTTGTTAATGTAATCTGAAAAGATGCACAACTTAGTAGATTGGCCTCATTTCTAAAGTAGTTTGTTTAGAAAACAAACATCTTCATTACCGAACACTGTACTGTGTGAAATAAGCTAGTTCGATTCTAGGAATCAGTTGCTTTCCTACAAAGAAGGTTGAGTGCAGCAAGTTCAAACTTTCCTACTTTGTGGAATCTAACAAGATGTACAGGTTAGTGGATTCGCCTCATTTCTAAAGTAGTTTCTTTAGAAAACAAACATCTTCAGTACCGAACACTGTACTGTGTGAAATAAGTTAATTCGGATCTAGGAATCAGTTGCTTTCCTACAAAGAAGGTTGAGTGCAGCAAGTTCAAACTTTCCTTGTTAATGTAATCTAAAAAGATGGCCAAGTTAGTAGATTCGCCTCATTTGTAAAGTAGTTTGTTGAGAAAACAAACATCTTCATTGCCGAACATTGTACTGTGTGAAATAAGCTCATTCGGATCTAGGAATCAGTTGCTTTCCTACAAAGAAGGTTGAGTGCAGCAAGTTCAAACTTTCCTTGTTAATGTAATCTAAAAAGATGGCCAAGTTAGTAGATTCGACTCATTTGTAAAGTAGTTTGTTGAGAAAACAAACATCTTCATTGCCGAACATTGTACTGTGTGAAATAAGCTCATTCGGTTCTAGGAATCAGTTGCTTTCCTACAAAGAAGGTTGAGTGCAGCAAGTTCAAACTTTCCTTGTTAATGTAATCTGAAAAGATGCACAACGTAGTAGATTGGCCTCATTTCTAAAGTAGTTTCTTTAGAAAACAAACATCTTCATTACCTAACACTGTACTGTGTGAAATAAGTTAATTCGGTTCTAGGAATCAGTTTAATTTCTACAAGAAGGTTGAGTGCAGCAAGTTCAAACTTTCCTTGTTAATGTAATCTGAAAAGATGCACAAAGTAGTACATTGGCCTCATTTCTAAAGTAGTTTCTTTAGAAAACAAACATCTTCAGTACCGAACACTGTACTGTGTGAAATAAGTTAATTAAGTTCTAGGAATCAGTTTAATTTCTACAAAGAAGGTTGAGTGCAGCAAGTTCAAACTTTCCTTGTTAATGTAATCTAAAAAGATGTACAAGTTAGAAGATTTGCCTCATTTGTAAAGTACTTTGTTGAGAAAACAAACATCTTCATTGCCGAACATTGTACTGTGTGAAATAAGCTCATTCGGTTCTAGGAATCAGTTGCTTTCCTACAAAGAAGGTTGAGTGCAGCAAGTTCAAACTTTCTTTGTTAATGTAATCTGAAAAGATGCACAACTTAGTAGATTGGCCTCATTTCTAAAGTAGTTTGTTTAGAAAACAAACATCTTCATTACCGAACACTGTACTGTGTGAAATAAGCTAGTTCGATTCTAGGAATCACTTGCTTTCCCTACAAAGAAGGTTGAGTGCAGCAAGTTCAAACTTTCCTTGTTTGTGTAATCTAACAAGATGTACAAGTTAGTGGATTCACCTCATTTCTAAAGTAGTTTCTTTAGAAAACAAACATCTTCAGTTGCCGAACACTGTACTGTGTGAAATAAGTTAATTCGCTTCTAGGAATCAGTTTAATTTCTACAAAGAAGGTTGAGTGCAGCAAGTTCAAACTTTCCTTGTTAATGTAATCTCAAAAGATGGACAAGTTAGAACATTCGCCTCATTTGTAAAGTACTTTGTTGAGAAAACAAACATCTTCATTGCCGAACATTGTACTGTGTGAAATAAGCTCATTCGGTTCTAGGAATCAGTTTAATTCCTACAAAGAAGGTTGAGTGCAGCAAGTTCAAACTTTCCTTGTTAATGTAATCTGAAAAGATGCACAACGTAGTAGATTGGCCTCATTTCTAAAGTAGTTTCTTTAGAAAACAAAACATCTTCATTACCAACACTGTACTATGTGAAATAAGCTAGTTCGATTCTAGGAATCAGTTGCTTTCCTACAAAGAAGGTTGAGTGCAGCAAGTTCAAACTTTCCTTGTTTGTGTAATCTTAAAAGATGTACAAGTTAGTAGATTGGCCTCATTTCTAAAGTAGTTTCTTTAGAAAAGAAACATCTTCAGTACCGAACACTGTACTGTGTGAAATAAGTTAATTAAACTTCTAGGAATCAGTTTAATTTCTACAAAGAAGGTTGAGTGCAGCAAGTTCAAACTTTCCTTGTTAATGTAATCTCAAAAGATGGCCAAGTTAGAAGATTCGCCTCATTTGTAAAGTAGTTTGTTGAAAAAACAAACATCTTCATTGCCGAACATTGTACTGTGTGAAATAAGCTCATTCGCATCTAGGAATCAGTTTAATTTCTACGAAGAAGGTTGAGTGCAGCAAGTTCAAACTTTCCTTGTTAATGTAATCTAAAAAGATGCACAACGTAGTAGATTGGCCTCATTTCTAAAGTAGTTTGGTTAGAAAACAAACATCTTCATTGCCGAACATTGTGCTGTGTGAAATAAGCTCATTCGGTTCTAGGAATCAGTTGCTTTCCTACAAAGAAGGTTGAGTGCAGCAAGTTCAAACTTTCCTTGTTAATGTAATCTGCAAATTTGCACAACTTAGTAGATTGGCCTCATTTCTAAAGTAGTTTGTTTAGAAAACAAACATCTTCATTACCGAACAATGTACTATGTGAAATAAGCAAGTTCGACTCTAGGAATAACTTGCATTCCTACGAAGAAGGTTGAGTGCAGCAAGTTCAAACTTTCCTAGTTTGTGTAATCTAACAAGATGGCAAGTTAGTGGATTCGCCTCATTTCTAAAGTAGTTTCTTTAGAAAAGAAACATCTTCAGTACCGAAGACTGTACTGTGTGAAATAAGTTAATTCACTTCTAGGAATCAGTTTAATTTCTACAAGAAGGTTGAGTGCAGCAAGTTCAAACTTTCCTTGTTAATGTAATCTCAAAAGATGGCCAAGTTAGAACATTCGCCTCATTTGTAAAGTACTTTGTTGAGAAAACAAACATCTTCATTGCCAAACATTGTACTGTGTGAAATAAGCTCATTCGGTTCTAGGAATCAGTTGCTTTCCTACAAAGAATGTTGAGTGCAGCAAGTTCAAACTTTCCTTGTTAATGTAATCTCAAAAGATGGCCAAGTTAGTAGATTCGCCTCATTTGTAAAGTAGTTTGTTGAGAAAACAAACATCTTCATTGCCGAACATTGTACTGTGTGAAATAAGCTCATTCGGTTCTAGGAATCAGTTGCTTTCCTACAAAGAATGTTGAGTGCAGCAAGTTCAAACTTTCCTTGTTAATGTAATCTCAAAAGATGGCCAAGTTAGTAGATTGGCCTCATTTGTAAAGTAGTTTGTTGAGAAAACAAACATCTTCATTGCCGAACATTGTACTGTGTGAAATAAGCTCATTCGGTTCTAGGAATCAGTTGCTTTCCTACAAAGAAGGTTGAGTGCAGCAAGTTCAAACTTTCCTTGTTAATGTAATCTGAAAAGATGCACAACTTAGTAGATTGGCCTCATTTCTAAAGTAGTTTGTTTAGAAAACAAACATCTTCATTACCGAACACTGTACTGTGTGAAATGAGCTAGTTCGATTCTAGGAATCAGTTGCTTTCCTACAAAGAAGAAGGTTGAGTGCAGCAAGTTCAAACTTTCCTTGTTAATGTAATCTAAAAAGATGTACAAGTTAGTGGATTCGCCTCATTTCTAAAGTAGTTTCTTTAGAAAAGAAACATCTACAGTACTGAACACTGTAATGTGTGAAATAAGTTAATTCGCTTCTAGCAATCAGTTTAATTTCTACGAAGAAGGTTGAGTGCAGCAAGTTCAAACTTTCCTTGTTAATGTAATCTGAAAAGATGGCCAAGTTAGAAGATTTGCCTCATTTGTAAAGTACTTTGTTGAGAAAACAAACATCTTCATTGCCGAACATTGTACTGTGTGAAATAAGCTCATTCGGTTCTAGGAATCAGTTGCTTTCCTACAAAGAAGGTTGAGTGCAGCAAGTTCAAACTTTCCTTGTTAATGTAATCTAAAAAAATGGCCAAGTTAGTAGATTCGAATCATTTGTAAAGTTGTTTGTTGAGAAAACAAACATCTTCATTGCCGAACATTGTATTGTGTGAAATAAGCTCATTCGGTTCTAGGAATCAGTTGCTTTCCTACAAAGAAGGTTGAGTGCAGCAAGTTCAAACTTTCCTTGTAAATGTAATCTGAAAAGATGCACAACGTAGTAGATTGCCCTCATTTCTAAAGTAGTTTCTTTAGAAAACAAACATCTTCATTACCGAACACTGTACTGTGTGAAATAAGTTAATTAAATTTCTAGGAATCAGTTTAATTTCTACGAAGAAGGTTGATTGCAGCAAGTTCAAACTTTCCTTGTTAATGTAATCTCAAAAGATGGCCAAGTTAGAAGATTCGCCTCATATGTAAAGTACTTTGTTGAGAAAAGAAACATCTTCATTGCCGAACATTGTACTGTGTGAAATAAGCTCATTCGGTTCTAGGAATCAGTTTCTTTCCTACAAAGAAGGTTGAGTGTAGCAAGTTCAAACTTTCCTTGTTAATGTAATCTGAAAAGATGCACAACGTAGTAGATTGCCCTCATTTCTAAAGTAGTTTCTTTAGAAAACAAACATCTTCATTACCGACACTGTACTGTGTCAAATAAGTTAATTCGCTTCTAGCAATCAGTTTAATTTCTACGAAGAAGGTTGAGTGCAGCAAGTTCAAACTTTCCTTGTTAATGTAATCTAAAAAGATGGCCAAATTAGAAGATTCGATTCATTTGTAAAGTACTTTGTTGAGAAAACAAACATCTTCATTGCCGAACATTGTACTGTGTGAAATAAGCTCATTCGGATCTAGGAATCAGTTGCTTTCCTACAAAGCAGGTTGAGTGCAGCAAGTTCAAACTTTCCTTGTTAATGTAATCTAAAAAATGGCCAAGTTAGTAGATTCGACTCATTTGTAAAGTTGTTTGTTGAGAAAACAAACATCTTCATTGCCGAACATTGTATTGTGTGAAATAAGCTCATTCGGTTCTAGGAATCAGTTGCTTTCCTACAAAGAAGGTTGAGTGCAGCAAGTTCAAACTTTCCTTGTAACTGTAATCTGAAAAGATGCACAACGTAGTAGATTGGCCTCATTTCTAAAGTAGTTTCTTTAGAAAAGAAACATCTTCAGTACCGAACACTGTACTGTGTGAAATAAGTAAATTCGCTTCTAGGAATCAGTTTAATTTCTACGAAGAAGGTTGAGTGCCGCAAGTTCAAACTTTCCTTGTTAATGTAATCTAAAAAGATGCACAACGTAGTAGATTGGCCTCATTTCTAAAGTAGTTTCGTTAGAAAACAAACATCTTCATTGCCGAACATTGTACTGTGTGAAATAAGCTCATTCGGTTCTAGGAATCAGTTGCTTTCCTACAAAGAAGGTTGAGTGCAGCAAGTTCAAACTTTCCTTGTTAATGTAATCTGCAAATTTGCACAACTTAGTAGATTGGCCTCATTTCTAAAGTAGTTTGTTTAGAAAACAAACATCTTCATTACCGAACACTGTACTATGTGAAATGAGCTAGTTCGATTCTAGGAATCACTTGCATTCCTACGAAGAATGTTGAGTGCAGCAAGTTCAAACTTTCCTACTTTGTGTAATCTAACAAGATATACAAGTTAGTGGATTCGCCTCATTTCTAAAGTAGTTTCTTTCGAAAAGAAACATCTTCAGTACTGAAGACTGTACTGTGTGAAATAAGTTAATTCACTACTAGGAATCAGTTTAATTTCTACGAAGAAGGTTGAGTGCAGCAAGTTCAAACTTTCCTTGTTAATGTAATCTCAAAAGATGGCCAAGTTAGAAGATTCGCCTCATTTGTAAAGTACTTTGTTGAGAAAACAAACATCTTCATTGCCGAACATTGTACTGTGTGAAATAAGCTCATTCGCATCTAGGAATCAGTTTAATTTCTACGAAGAAGGTTGAGTGCAGCAAGTTCAAACTTTCCTTGTTAATGTAATCTAAAAAGATGCACAACGTAGTAGATTGGCCTCATTTCTAAAGTAGTTTCGTTAGATAACAAACATCTTCATTGCCGAACATTGTACTGTGTGAAATAAGCTCATTCGGTTCTAGGAATCAGTTGCTTTCCTACAAAGAAGGTTGAGTGCAGCAAGTTCAAACTTTCCTTGTTAATGTAATCTGAAAAGATGCACAACTTAGTAGAATGGCCTCATTTCTAAAGTAGTTTGTTTAGAAAACAAACATCTTCATTACCGAACACTGTAATATGTG